>JANFQY010000033.1:0-170114 GCA_025592935.1 Aspergillus ostianus | reverse complement strand
CCCCCCCCCCCCCCCCCCCCCCCCCCCCCGCTAATGGAATCCAACCCTGAAGACACGAGGGGCAGAAGGAAAAAGCAATATCCGCATCACATTGCCTGCCCTGCCCTGCCCTGCCTTGCCCTAAGAGAAGGTACTTGCTGTCGCCACGAGTTCACATGCTGCACACATGCTGTATTGCCCGATTAGGACATTCTGAGGGCTCTCAGGGACCCGACCCTACGGGTTGTTTCTTCAGCTCTGGACGGTAGCAGTGGGTTTTAGTACCGAAAAGGAAAAAAAGAAAAAAAAAGAAAGGAAATTTCGGAAAAGGAGAAAGCAAAGTAATGATGATAACGATCATAAACAGTTCTCCAAATCCAAATCGAATGCAACCCTCCACTTCAAACTTTAACAGGACTCAACCCACATCAGAATCACAGAAAACAAAAGAAAAAGAAAAAAAAATTAAAAGAAAAAAAATGAAATCAGCAAAAAAACACCCAACCAAACAATCTCTCCTTCCCATCAAACTCTGACCTTCCCAACAATTCTTCATATTGGGTAATGTGAAGGATTCTCAGTTACACTTCCCGGACAGGGCTCCCGTCGTCTTCCGTGTACGACAATAAACCACCAAACAACAATCTGGGAACTTTTGGTAACTTCGCTGCAAACGCAAGTATGAACCTTGTCCTGACGCTGGATTACCTGCATTCGCAAAATTTTGAAACGCAAGACGTCCTACAGATTACACAATGGCGGAAAGACAAGGCCATAGATAGAAAGGTCAAGGACATAATAATGACGCAGGGAGGGGGAAAAAAAAACTTAACATATAAAGAAATGTGCGTGATTAAGCTGATAGATGAGATCAACACGTTCAGTCGGGTCGGGTCTAAACCAAACCTTCTCGGTACATTGTTTTGTTTTCTTTTTCCCTTTCCTTTTCCGTGTTGATTTCCATTGTGGCCTTCGAAAATGGTAGGTGTGACTTCACTTCGACTGTACTAGACGTCTGATGCAGGAACATCCTTGCGTGGCTAGGGTGGAGAACTTCCTCGAAGAAGGTCTATTATCTTCCTAAGAAATTCCAACCATCAGGTGCTTGTTATTTGCCACATACACATATAACAGGAATAGGGAATATTATGTGTAGATGCAGCGCAGCGCGTTTAGACAGACACCTGGGGAGATAGAGATGGGTCATTCCAATTGCAAGGTCCTCGGTTCTACCGCGAGAAATAGGTCGACTAGTCCAATAACAAACAAAACTTTCTAATTGGGGTATCATAGACAACAGCATGGTACATGACAATAATACAAAAACCTGAAAATCGCTCACACAACTACCCACAGTCTCGTCGAGACCGTCTTTGCCCAGGGATTAATCGACTTCCATTGAGTCACCTGCATCCGCTGTGACAGGTGTTGGTGTTGCAGAGGGCGCCGGCTTGGATGCGCTGGGGGCATCACCGGAAGGGGTTGTACCACCTTCCATATCCTTTTCGGCACCAGCAGGCTCACTCTTGCCACCCTTCTCTTTTTGCTCACTATCCTTGCTACTATCAGACGTGGCCTGTGGGCCTCCTAGAAATCGTTCCGGAACTCCACGCGCCGCGACCCCGGTAGGTCCCACATAGCATCCGAGCATAGGACTCCAGGCGTACTTTTGCGCCACGGCATGTCGGATTTCGTTATACGCATAAGCGTTGGCGAAAGGCAGAGACGTTTCCGGATCTCGATAGCGTGATGGAAGGGATGTGATGACGCAGAGAGACGACGAGATCTCTGTTGAAGTGGAGTTAGAGGGTGTTGTACTTTGGAATACACCCGTATAGAAGCGGGGTGGGTAAGGTGACGGATTGGAGTATTGTCACTTACTTGTAAGCCTAGGAGGTTTCTTGGCGTTGAAGTAGACACTAAATTCCCGACTCTGCGCAGTTTTATCATCAAAGTTCTCCAACACAGTCAGGGTTCGTCCCGTCTGTTCGATGACTGGTGGGGGCTGAGGGATTTCAAGTTGCGGCATATCCCCATCCGCGGTAGCTGCCTGATCGACGTGTATAGCAGGCGACTCTTGTCCTTCCTGTGCAGGAGCAGGTGTTTTCTCTTGTTGGTCAGGCTGTACAGCAGTAGGAGTAGCAGTCGGAGTAGTATCCGGAGCAGTAGGGGAAACCTCTTTGGCTGCCGTAGCGTCCTCAGAGGCAGCGTTAGCAGGTGCAGCTGGTTCAGAGACCACTGCTTTGGATGTCTCATCTGGTTTTTCTTCTGCGGGCGCTAGCTCCGGCTTTGCTGGCTGATCAGGATTAGTCATGGACTCGTTCGGCAATTGCGATGAGTTTTGCTTTTCTTGTGCTGGCTCTTTTGGGATTTCCTCCGCTTTCTCAGTTGGGTCTGTCGCTTCTGCCTCCTTAGATGGTGTCTCAGTCGTTGCCTCAGCCGGAGCGGTTTCTTTCAGTTGCTCTGTCGCAGGCTCTACCCCCGTCTGTGCTTCATGGGTCGTATCTGGAACCTGTGCACTATCTGCAGCAGGGGTAGAGGATTGATTGGGAGCGGCTAATGGGGCTGCAGGAGCGGGATTCATGGCAGTATCAGCACTTGCAATTTCGCCGCCTCCCTCCACGGGTTCATTGCTCGTTTGTTGATTTTGAGGCGCATCTCTATCCTGCTTCACAGGTTCCCCTTCAGCGGGTGGTGCAGGATTTGCAGTAGATTCCGAGGTTGGGAGAGGGGCGGTATGCGACGTGGCATCCTCAGTAGGTTTTTGCTCTGTCACATTTTTACCCTCTTTTTCCAACTTCTTGCTCTTCCTGCGAGCAGTTTCTTCCTTCTCTGGCTTGGGCGTGACGTCAACCTTTCCAAGGCGCGTTATGCGACCATTAACCCATGTAGCAACACCACTCCAGTAAGACATGACTGGTCCTTCGAGACGGCGATTCTGAAGTGCTTCAATCTTGGCACGCCTTTCTTCTGCCTTTTTCTTTTCCATTTCTTCCCACCGATTGAGACTTTTACTGTTGTGTCGTTCCACTCTTTCGGCCTCTGAAAGTCGTTCCGCCTGTGTCATCTCTTTCGGCTTGAGATGCGCCTTTCGCTTGGCTGCCTCCTCCATAGTAGCAATCAGCCGGACCCGCTTCTCTTCGCTATCCTTGAGACGTGCATGCGTGAGTTCCTTGTTCTGCATTGTCTGTCGACGCGAAGATGACCGCGTAGGCCCCTCGTCAGGCGTAGGAATCCATGAGATTCGTTCGGATTTCTTTTTCGGTCGAGGTGCAGGAGCAGGAGCGGCTGGGACGGCGGTGGGGTCGATCTTGACTTTTTTGCTGGCGATCTTGAACCGAAGGTCTTGCTGGGCCCGGCGCTTCTTCTTTTCGGCCTTCTCATCCTTCTCAATTTGCTTCTCGCCTTCGAAGTCGTCTGCTCGGGCATTCGGCCCTTGGTCGTCATCGTCGTCCGACGAAGAATCCATCCCCATATCATCCTCTTCCGCCCCTTCTTCGTCGGCCGCCGCGTCGAATTCATTGTCGTCCTCTATTTCCTCGAACAAAAGGGCCAGGTCATCGTCTGCTTCGGCGTTAAGAAGGGAGGACATCAGCCGTCCGGCTGTGCTGCGTTTGGCGCGCCCCTCGACGAGGGATTCGACGGGGACGGCATCTTCTGTGCCGGATTGTACTTCAAGGCCATCCGCCATGTTCGGCACCGATTCCGAGAGGGATTAATGTACCGGATAACTCGATCGAATTGAATAGTATGGCGGTTAGAGACCTTCAAGATGGGAGAACACGATCCCAACTCGAGGTTTGACGGCAACCGTGTTGGTTGGTGGAAGTCCACGCGATCGTAGGGTGTCAAACAAAGATTTATGCGTAAGAATAGACACAGGCGTTAGTCCAGGATTTATATAAAAATGGGAAGGAGCAATCCAATGTCAGAACCAAATGAATGGAGAATCAGAAGCGAATGCGAGGATCGACCGCCGGGGATGCAGTGCGGAAAATCTTGGCAGAATCCGCTTGGCCCGAAAGATATGCTGCCTCAGGCAGGAACTCCGTTGCCTTTTGCTATGCCATGATAGCGCCAGTTAGTTGATCGTGGTTCATTCACAAAGCTGATACTTTTCTTTTTATCTATTCTACTCGAATATATGCACTCAATTCAACGGGGCCATGGTCCTTAGGGACTGACCGCGCTACTAGTACCTTATGTGAAACTGGCGAGGCCGTGAGATCAATTACCACGGAGTTACTAGTCCCAGTATGCACTGATGCAGAGACAGTCCAATGCACTTGGCTTCTTTGAGGTCCTTTCGGACCCCAATTCAACTCGGTGAAGGATTGAGTGTTAGATCAGCGTCAACCGACAACTCTGGCTTTATCGCGCAACAAAAAATGCCTGAACAACTGTTCTCTTCGGGAAGAAACGGAATAGCCCTTTACTACTATGCACTCTTGCGGCCTAGATGTCCTTTTTAAATTACTGGTCTCCGTCTCGAATCAATGAACGAGCTTATCTGGTGCCGTCCAACAACGCGGTGGGTCGCTTTCCTCCACATGAGTCAATTCAAGCACTGGATGGTGTACCGCGGGATAGAGCTTGACATGCAAAATTCCGAGCTAACGCAGACCTCGGCCTTCGTTCTCGGTCTGAATATGCTATTAGAGGCCGATAGCGAGGCTGTGTTTGTAATATGAGTCAAGGCCGGTGTGGAATCCCTAGAACCAGTGGGGTATGACTCTTCGTCCTGGCGGTTCTATTCCGCCCTTGTTGCTGCATATAAATACAAGCCTTTGGATTCCCTTGGGGATAGAGATGTATAGCCACAGAATCACTTGACTTTTCTCTCAAATGGCAGCAAGGTGGCAATCGAAGCGTCTCCTTCAGGGCATCAATGCCATTGTTGGCGGACAGGGACCACCGGTGGTACTTGTTGCAGGCTGGCCCCAGACAGCGGAAGCCTTCAGCGACATCTTTGAACCACTTTCAAAGCATCACCAGTTCTTCGCCCTGGACCCTCCTGGACTGGGAGAGTCGGCGCCATCCACCAACGGCTACGACACCGCAACAACCAGCAAGATTCTAGCCGAATCGCTCAACGAAGTGATCAAAGAACCATACCATCTGGTGGGACACGATATCGGAGGATGGATCTCATACCCGTGGGCCGCGCAGTTCCCATCGAGGATCAAGAGTCTCAGCATCCTGGATGCAGCGGTTCCCGGCCTAGCGCCCCCTCAACAATTCCCACTGTCGAACGAGACCAACTTGCGTCTTTGGCAATTCTCATTTAACGCGCTTCCTGAACTCCCGGAGATCCTTACACAGGGCCGTGAGCGCGAACTTTTCACGTGGTTCTTCAACCTGAAGGTCGCACATCCGGAGAAATTCCCGAAGGAGAGGCTGGAATCCTATATCCGGAGTTATGCGCGACCCGGGGCCATGAGTCGCGGCTTCGAATACTATCGTGCTGTTGAGCGCAGCGCGAAGCAGAATCTCGAATTCGCAAAGAAGCCTCTTGACCTACCGGTGCTGGCGCTGGGAGGGTCCAAGTCTGTGGGCGCTAATATGGTTCGACTGGCGCAGAATTTTGGAAGCAATGTACAAGGAGGTGCGATAGAAGACTGCGGTCACTTTGTGATCGAGGAGCAGCCCGACGACGTGGTAGGAAAGTTGTTGGAATTTTTTAAACACGTCGAGGAAAAGCATTGATTTCTGTACATATAATACCATTCTGTCGATGTGAACGGTATGTTTATTGACTTCATTGCGAAAAGTTTAACAACAACAACATTTTCTACTTTTGAAACACTCAACCCCTCTCGGATTCGTGGATCGTAAACAATGATCTAGGGTTTGTTTCAACCCCGGTCTTTGGTTGGTCTAGCACATTCCTGTCCGACCATTGAAGTGGATGTGCGACATGGGGGAAATCGATCAGGTAAGCCCTAGGAATCCAGCCACCAAACAAGGGGGTGTCTAAGTTGTATTGAGTTAAAGCCGACCTCGAGCAAATAGGAATGCTGTTTGAGGTTGACAGGCGCGTCTGCTGTAGTACAAGAGGGAGGAATGTACGCCCATCAAAGAAAGCTTGCAAGGCACCTGATCCCTTGCATTCTGATTCTGGGCTCGTAATATCTCCGACCCAGAAAGGGGCGCCCTGCACGTCTCCTGCTGTATATGCACAGCTACCTAAATACTCGGTACATACTCCATGTCTGCAGCGCTTCCTCGGATCGGATCCCTTCCCCTCGTCGAATCAAGGTTCCTGCTCAAAGTTCAGAGTTCATATCCACTTGTTCCGAAGAGAGGGTCACGATCACGTCAAAGTGCGACGCATGGCGGACCGCTGGAATGCGGGGTCTAGGACGTTTCAAGCCGTCAAGCATCCCTCCTTTCTCGTTTCAAGTTTGGGTCATTCCATGCGTATCCGCGTCCGGGATTCAAAGGGCTCGGCCTTGATGAACGATTACGATGGTCTTAGGTCGACACGGTTGGAGTGTTTCGGGGACTACGGCAGGGTCTACAATGTGGGTGAATGGATTCATTTGGATGCCAGGCATCGTCAAATCCTATAGGAAAATCAAGATGTTCAGTTAAGGGGAAAAGAAAAAGAAACCGGTTCAGACGGCCTGCAAAAAGCCACGGACGAATGACATTCAAAATAATAGCTACTTGGTCAAGCTCAGGCTCCACTGGACCAGAGATCCCTCCGCCAGGTCCTGAGAGAGAGTTGTGAGCTCTACTACGCAGGGGAATGCAGGAGGTCAGTCCGCTGGAGCAGATGTGCCCTCGTCCGTACTTCGTAAGGGAAAGCGAGATGAAAGAAGGAATCAACGCCATTTGACAGCTTCCTTGAAAGGAGATCAATCCCAGGTGGTCCCGTAAGCCTCGCCGGACATGAACTAATTAATTTGACACAACCCTGCACCGGCCCAGTCGATCGGGGACAAAGAGGAGACGCAATTCAGCGGAACAGAGTAATAACCTAATAAGTAATAACCACTTGGGGATCCGTAGAATGCGCGGGGGAGGTCAAGAAGAAGGTAGGTACCCTGTACCTGGCAGAAGGCGTGCGCCAGGCTGGGCGGGCGAGGTTCCTGGTACCCGCGCAGTACCTGGACCAGCCCAGGATGCTGACTGTCCCGGAAGCTCTGCCTTTCTCTCTCAGTCTCTCTCGCTGCTGTTCGGCTTCTCCTTTCATCTCTCTCTTCTCTCTCTCTCTCTCTTCCTCTTCCTCTTCTCGCCCATTCCCCCTTCACCTTGCACCTTGATTTCAACAATCTGTTCTTTTTATTCATTTATTCTTATCTTCTTTTCAAATAATTTCAATTAGAATATCTTTCATCCCCCTCTCCCTCCATCGTCCTCTTGTCGCATCCTTGCCATCGGCCTTTTTTTTCCTTCGTCCATCTGTATTGTTTTAGTCGGAGTCCGCGCAGCTAATTTCCAGCCACCTCGAGTCCACTTTTTTCGGATCCGTGTCGATTAATCGTCGCTTCTTTCCTCCCCTCTCGTCGACTCGCTCGATTCCCTCCAAGTCGACTTGTTTCCAATCCTCACGGTCTTTTACTGAGGACGGACTTTCTGGCTTCAGTGGTTAATCTTTATTAAGATAATATATCTCAGTGGATCGTGGCAATCGACCTTGGTTGGACCCTGATCACGGTCATCTCTCTCTTGCTTCCCGGGACGGCCATCAATGCAAAAACCCATACATTCGTCTCCGGCTTTGAGATAGCTGTCCGCATTGCCTCGAGATCGGGTTTCCGTTCGAGCTTACGTATTCCTTTGCGAGCTCCGGTCAACCCCGCCACGAACATCTTTCGCACTCTGGCGGATCGCGGTGTTCCACTCCCATCCCCACAAATCAATTATTGAATCGTCGACGATTCCTCTCCCGAAGCATTCTACCCGTCAACGAATGATCGTATCGACCTCCGACTGAACCGGAGTTCCGACCTACCATCAACCCACCTCTTTGGTGTCAAATTGTATCTGGGAAAGTAGGTGTTTGCCTGTTTGAAGGCAAAAGGATATAATTCATAATGCTGCCTGTTTCAAGACCGGACGGTCATATGAACCTCAATTACATCCCGACCACGCAGTCCATGTCGGGGGCTTCGACGGGGCGCAGTTCCCCGGGCGATCTGTCCTCGTCTGCCGTGAAGTCGCCGTTTGGGTCCTCCAACGGACTGAACGGCGCCGCAGGATCGATTGGAAGCGCGAGGCTAGGGGCTGGATCCCCTTCTCATGACCTTGGTGCTCGCCTGTACTCAAAGAGGTAGGTGTCTTTGTCGCCGCGCCCACCCGTCATTGTTTGTTCTGAATGGTACCTAACCTTATATTACCGGTAGGGCACGAGAGATCCAAGCAGAAGAAGGCGTCTCCCCTAGTATCTGGGGTCCTCCCACCAGTGGCCATTCCACCCCGCTCCGCGAGAACATTCCTGAGTCACCAAGCCAAGAAGGTTTTCCAGACCTGGTCCCCACCACTAGCGGCTCAGTCAGTAGCCCTGGACGCAGAGCTCGAGCTGGCACCGTTCCCTCTAGATTCTCGCCCGTTGGTGTGCTCAACGAGGCGAACCTCCAGCAGCCCTTCATGCCGCAGACCTCGCGACCCACTCCCTCCACGAGCCCTTTTCGCCCGACCGGCGTTTCCGGAGTTGACACGGGCGCAGCGACCGCAACCGCCACTGCCGGGCCACGGGGTACTGGATCTCTATCACGTCTTCGAGCCGGATCCATGCCTCAGAGGACTAACTATTTGGGGTCTTCCAGCCCTTTCGGGCCCTCTTTGTTTTCTACCAGCTGGTCTACCGGCCGCGAGCGAGCCACCACTCTGACGAGCATCCGCTCTTCTGAAGGACCCGCCTCTCCTAGTCAGTCCTCCTTCTCCAGAGATGGGCTTGCAGACACCGATGTGAAGACACTGGACTATCTGGGTCTCGCCGAGACCCCGCAGCAAGCACGAGCCACGCTTGTGCGACCACCGGTGGATGTCCTTCTCCAACAGCAACAGCAACAACAGCAACAGCAACAGCAGCAGCAGCAGCAGCAAACGTCCTCTCTGCCCCCGCTATTGGCCGAACTCGCCATGATGAAGAGCAACAACCGAATTCGATCCTATTCCGTAAACGCCAAGGAGAAATATGCCGATGACGAGGATCTTGAATATGAAAACCGTTACTCGCAGATCCCTTCGGGCGCCGTCACGCCGTCAGCTGCTGCTACGGCCGCCCAGTTGGCTGCCACCCAGGCTCAGATCCACCAGCACAACCTCGCTGTGCAGGCGTTCGCAAACCACGCGTCCGTCAATCGACCTCGGGCCCGGACTGCTGGCATCTTGGAGGCACCCCCTCAACGATCTTCGATTCGCAACTACCTTGCGACTCCCTCGCGCCTTGATAACAGCTTCAGCGCTGCGGATCTTAACATCGCAGAGAATGGAGAGTACGACGAGCTGTCGGAAGCCGTGCAAATGATGCAGCTGGGAGGAAGTGGCGCCGGAAACCTGGGAATTCGGCCGGGCCTGGATGTGACGGATGAGAACAACCAGGACGGACCGACCCGCGCTCTCTGGATTGGTAGCATTCCTGTCTCGACTACAATCACCTCATTGGCAGCCATCTTCAGCCGATATGGCAAGATTGAGTCCACTCGAGTGTTGACCCACAAGAACTGCGGTTTCGTCAACTTCGAGCGCATCGAGAGCGCTGTTCAAGCGAAGTCGATGCTCAACGGCACCGAGATCTTCCCGGGTGCAGGTCCGGTCCGAATCGGCTACGCTAAGGTTCCTGGCACCTCAGCGACCGGCACCCCTGGAGCCAACGGCCTTCAGTCTTCTCCCACTCCGGACTCTAGCGCCAAACTCAATGCCGCCGATGGACTGGAAAGAACTGATGACGGGGCTAGTGTTCCTCATATCCCGCCGCTCCCTGAGCTTCAACCCGAGATGACGCAGATTGTCAAGGAATTTGGCGCCAACGATGAAGATACACTGAACATCAACGCTAGTATCCAACAAGCAATCGCTTTCCAGTCTTTTGAGGATGAAATCCCCCCTGTCCCCGAGCCCAGCCAGACCAGAATGTTTGACGCTCCCCGCCTTCGTGATATCCGGAAGCGGATCGATAACGGGGCGTGTTCCGCTCAAGAAATCGAGGAGACCGCGGTTGCGATGCTCCCTGAAATTGCGGAACTCGCTTCAGACTACCTCGGAAACACTGTCGTTCAGAAGCTCTTCGAGTTTTGCTCGGAGCCTACAAAGGAACAAATGCTTGTGCCAATCGTGCCTCATCTTGCTGAGATCGGCGTTCATAAGAATGGCACCTGGGCGGCTCAGAAGATCATCGACGTTGCTCAAACGCCTACCCAGAAGAAAATGATTGTGGATGCTCTTCGCCCCTATACCGTTCCCCTGTTCCTTGACCAGTACGGAAACTATGTTCTGCAGTGCTGCCTGCGTTTCGGTCATTCCTTCAACGATTTCATCTTCGAGACCATGTTGAGCCGAATGTGGGAAGTTGCCCAGGGACGATTCGGGGCTCGCGCAATGAGAGCCTGCTTGGAAAGTCATCATGCTACCAAAGATCAGCAGCGCATGCTCGCGGCTGCTATTGCTCTTCACAGCGTGCAGCTTGCAACAAATGCCAATGGAGCTCTGCTGCTCACCTGGTTCCTGGATACGTGCACGTTCCCACGACGTCGAACCGTGCTTGCGCCGAGGCTTGTGCCTCACTTGGTGCATCTCTGCACTCACAAGGTTGCTTATCTGACCGTACTCAAAGTTATTAATCAGCGCAATGAACCCGAGGCCCGCGAAGTCGTTCTGAAGGCCTTGTTCTTCAGTCCCGGTGACGAGGTTTTGGAGAAGATCTTGAGTGACCAGACCTCTGGAGCGACTTTGATCTTCAAGGTTTTGACTACGCCATTTTTCGACGAGTCTATGCGCGCGGAGGTCGTGAAGAACGTTTCGAAGGTGCTTACCAAGTTGAAGGCCACTCCCAGCCAAGGCTACAAGCGTCTGATGGACGAAGTTGGTCTTTCCTCTCGTGGAGGTGCCCGGGACAATCACCATGGACGGGACCATGGCGCCAATGCGGAGAAGCAGCAGCATCGCCCTACGTCGCGACAGGCAGCCTCCAACTACCCCCAGCAACCAGCCATGGATAGGCAATTCAACGGGCAATTCCCTCCCAGCATGCTTGCGCAGAACTTGGATTCTGGTAGGCCCCTGCCGTCGGAGCAGCCGCAAACCGCTTCGCCTTTTGACCCTTACTCCGTCAGCGGAATGAATGGTCTCAACTCCCTCAATGGACTAGGTGGTCTGAATGGCACTGGCTTCGCCCAGGATCCTCTGATGTCGTTGCCCCAGCAGCAGGCCCAATACCAGGCTTATCTGGCCGCGCAATCCCGAGGCGTCTCTCCCGGTGGCCTATACCCAAGCCTGGGCAACTCCGGCTTTGGATACCCCGGCGGATCGCCCTCCGTTGATACTCTTCGGGGAATTCAACCCCCAGGCGCTCCCCTGCCCGGAGCTGCCCCCGGCTCCATGCTCAACCAGCCGGGCTTTGCCCCTCAGCAATTCAGCCCCGTTATGGGAGGGAACCAGATGTATCAATATTCTCCACAGTTCGGTTACCAGGCGCAGCAAGCCCCGGGACAGCCCGCCGGAGGACGGCGTGGACGGGTAAGTGAATCCAAATCTCCTACCCGAATACCTCAGGTTTGAAGCTAACGTGGGTGTGCTTCCAGCGGTGAGCCGGATGTGTGACATTTCAATTCGCACTTGACTTCGACTTTGTGTATAAAGTTATCTTTTTATTTTTTATTTTTTTCATTATTGATCTGTCTAGGATACAGTAGTACGACTACATGTCTGAAATGACCCTTAACAACGCCTAGAACGACGCTGGATCGTCTTGGGAAAAGGGACAAGAAGGAATGAACCGAGGAAAAAAGTGTTGTTTTGTTTTGTTTTTGTTTTTGTTTTTGTTTTGTTATTGCGCCAGAGCATCATGGGGGTGTTGTGTTTTCTTTTTCTCTGTCAATAAGCATTCCAGTGGGGGGTAAAACCATGGCCGTCATGGCACTGTTGGATTCAAGGACAATTCTTGTTGACTCTTTTTACTGTTGTTGCACGTCGAGCTCCATGTATTCCATGTGTTTTAAGGCCTTTCTCATGTGAGGTTAGATCTATTACTATGTGACGAATTTCCTTGGATATAGTCGAGGTGGTCTCTTCCGGTCTCCTGTTACGACTTCCGGCGCCGTGGTTCTGTGCTTTGTTAAATAGAAAAAACAAAAACAGAAAGAAAACAAAATCCTCAATCCAGCGATCAAAATTGAACAATTTTGGGCTTAGCAGCATGCATTGTTTGTCCTGTAACAGATTCGATACAGGGCCAAACTGTAGAAAAAGTCTTGTTTGTTCCCGTTCCAAGTTCCGCCTCCGAGAGAAAACAACATCCGCCTGCATCCAATCTCCAACGCGCCAACCCCCATTCCAACAAATGACTGAGCATGAGATGTCATGCCTCAGTCTGCCATCCTCTACCATAACCCAGAGGAAACCGTTTTCTTGATAGACATCCCCGCGTCCATTGCTCTGGCCCAGGAGCTTTCCACAAACCAACAGAGTTCGTCACCAAGGAGCCACCAATGCCCTGAACCACGACGGAGACGGATCTTTTCGTCGATACCACGGGCAGAACCGTTTCCGCCATCCACGGAGCCCAAGAGCGATGCCGCTCGGGCAAAGGTTCTGGAAAGGATCCCGCGTTCGGAACGGGTCTTCCATGCGGAGATCATCGAACCTCTGGTGCGCGATGGCCTGGAGGTGATCAGGCAGGGGGTCTTCGAGCGTGGGGTTGACTGGTGTCATGCACGGAAGGTCCTTGAGGGTGGGCTGTCGAGTGAGACGCGTCTTGGGAAGAGGAGACGTGCAAGCAGTAGTGGCGCTGCAGTATCAGCTTCTATCGATGGCTGTTTTGATGCCGGAACTCGAGAGCTTGATGGAGATTCGCAGCCCCCCTTGATTCTATCGTCCTCTGGCACGAATGCGTTTGCGTCTGGAGCTGAACTTCGTGATGTTTTAGTCAAGAATACCTCGTCTGGCGCGGCCGATCTGAGCGTTCGGTGTCTTGGGGAAGAAGAAGAGAAGGATCTAATATCCCAGACAGGCGAGATCGACTCCCAACGTCAGAATCAGTATCAAGCGTTCACAGTGCCTCCGCTCTCTGTGTTCGTGCTCTGCAGATTACCAATCACACAGTTTTCACACCAGCTTCCAACTGAACCGGTTCCCGGCATCCCTCGAGACCAGAAATTCAACCTGATCCTTCTCGACCCGCCGTGGACCAACCGGTCTGTCCGCCGGGGAGGACACTACCACACGCAACATTATACCGAAGGTGACGAACTCACGCAGTACATCCAGTCTGTCCTGCAAACGCACCTATACGATTCCTCATCCGGGAATAGCAAAGCAGAGAACCCCCGAGCCGCGATTCGCTCCATGGCAGCAATATGGATCACCAATTCCTCCAAAGCACGGCGAACCGCTTACGAGGCGCTCCGCGGCGCAGGTCTCTCCGTCTGCGAGGAATGGGCGTGGATCAAAGTGACCACATCAGGGGAGCCTGTGACGCCGGTCGACGGTCTCTGGCGGAAACCGTATGAGATCCTGATCATTGGAGAGAAGAAGGCGGGTGGGAATCAACGCCGCGACCCGGTTAGAAGGGTCATTGCTGCGGTGCCGGATGTTCATTCCCGGAAACCGAACTTAAAAGAGATCTTTGAGAGGCTGTTTTTCAGCTGCCCGGCGAATTCATATGCTGCGCTGGAGGTGTTTGCACGTAACCTAACGGCTGGATGGTGGGCGTGTGGGGATGAGGTTTTGAAATTCAATGCGCAGGAATGGTGGACGAAAGAGTCTACATCCTGAAGAGCCCAAGAAACACCGGTCTAGTCAACTAGAGGCGTATAACTTATTTTCTCAGGAACAATCTACAAAACCCAATCCCACTCCAAAAACACCCAGAATGTTACAGACCAATCCGATATCGACAAGATCCAGTCTATCTAGCCCCGAACAGAAAGCAAAAAAGGCCAAACAAATCTACTCAAAGACCGGCCCCAAGCTCACCAGACTAAATCGCAAATCCGGGTTCCCCCCAGCGGTCTCCACGCCCAAGAACCGACGCACACCCAGCTCCAACGCCTTCTCACTCAACGCATCCTCATCATCCGCCAACTGGCCGCGCTCCAACGGGCCCTTCCGGCGCCCATCCAGCTCCCACAGCCGACCATCCTCGCCTTTAACGAACGCCACAAAGTGCAAGTCCACATTATCCTCTGCCTCCGGCGCCGCGGTATCCCCCAACCTCGCCGCGTCGGCATGCGCGCTCTCCAACGCCTTGCTCTCGTACAACAGATCAGCCCGCTGCACGGGCCCCAACGGCTCCGCGTCACGCAAAAGACCCTCTAGATCCGAGCCCGGCAGGACGTGTTTCCTCGCCTCGCCGTTTGACACGGCATGCAGGAGGCCGATGAGCCCGCAGGCGTTCCGGATCGTCTGCTTGAACCACAGCACGGGTTCCGAGGCGCCAGAGCCTGAGTATTCGGGGAGTGGCGTGTCTTCCGTGGTGCGGGAGGCTTCGTAGGTGGGGGAGACGGGGAAGACAAGGAGGAGGGCGTAGGAGGGGCGGGGTACGAAGGCGAGTAGGTCTGGCTCGTCGATCGAGTAGACGTCTGTGAAGCCGACGGAGGGAGGGAGTCCGAGTTGGTGGATCAGATGGGACATGACTTCTGGGTTGTTTTCTGTTTTTCGGGATATGTTAGTTTGGGTGGGTGGTATGGTTGGGGTGGGCGTGTTGTTTGTACCTAGAGGCACAAAGGCCTTGTTTGTACTGGGTGCGTCGGCCATTTTGATAAATGCGGTGTGGAGGGTTGTAGAGAAGATCTAGAGATGAGATTATGATACAATTTGATGAATGGAGCGGCAGAGGATTGTTTGAGATAAAAGTAGGAAAGTTGGGGAAAAGAGATGGAGAAAGTTGGCGAGAAGAGGATGAGGGGTTGCGGGGGACGGAATTCGTTTGGCTCTTCCGCCTCGGTATTACCCAATGCGGGAATGCGGGCATCTTTCTTTAAGGCCTATTCTATGGCAGATTACTTCTTCACAACTACGTTTCGATAATTTTAGTAGATAATCATTGACTCATTCCTATCGTTATCATAGACATATGAAATATGGAGTATTCCGTTTCATAGAACCCATTACTGACTGGGTTTCTCTCCCCGCTTCAACGGTTCGTAGACGTTCGTCCAGAGCTCACTCGCCTCTCCAAGGTAGTAGGTGAGGCTGACATCCGCCATGCTAGCCTCCTCGTCTCCGGACATCGTCTCCAACTGCGAGATGATGTTCTCGAGCCCGAACGCCTTGCCCGTAGCCTGGGTAGCCCCGGCCTCGAGCATGACGTTGACGACATGGATATGGAAGTGATAATACGTGGGTTGATCTGTGGCATGTCCATTAGCCATCAGACAGACCAGTGATTAATCCAAGCTATCTGGGTAAAAATGCAATGGAGAAAAGGCAAGACTTACAATGCACGTAAAGCTTTAACTGATCTATCTCGAGATCCGGATACATCTTCACGGTGCCCTCCAGCACGCGTTGCCACAGGTACCGCAGCCAGGGGATATGCTTCTTCTTCAGGTCCCGAAGACTCCAGATATCGCGCCTTTGCACCAACGCCAGCAGATGCAGGGAGCTCATCGTCTTCCGATCCCAGTTCAGATCCGGCAGCATGAGGAACCCATAATTGGGACCCTGGCCCTCATCGCGAAGGATCACGTCCTCCTGCTCCGTGCGGCCCTCCAGGATGTTGAACACCCAGTTCAGTCGGCCCTCCTCGCGCTTAGCGCTCATGTACGGCCGCACGTGGTCGCGGTAGATCTGCGGCGTCTCAGTGACCATGCGGACGACCTGGTCCGAGTATTTCTTGACGTGCTGGTCCGTGCAGGGCCAGATGAGGTTGAGTTTGAGATCGGAGGCACCAGGCGACTGGGACCCCGCGGAGGAGGAGGCCATGTACCACCGGTAGATATCGTTGTCACCGAGGTTGGTGACCTGCGAGATGGCGGCATGGAAGGCCTTCAGGACCTCGATGGACTCGGTGGCAAAGGCGGCGCGCTCGGCGATGAGGATTCCTGGCTGGGAGTCGATGGAGCCCAGGAGGGCGATGCGACGGCCATTCTGGTCTGCTCAGGAAGATCGGAAAGGTGAGTTCGCGACCTCTTAACTTTTATTTGGTGATACTTATGGATGGATTGAGTTTGGGAGAGGAACAAACCTTGACGGAGCAACTTGCTGATCTCAAACTTTAAGATAAGCGCCTCAGTTGCGGCTTTCTGGTCGATGGCAGACATGATGATAATACGAGTTCAATTGCCTCTGGCCCAGATGTGTGTATACGGAGGGTTCTTTGTTCTTCTTTGTTCTCAATAAATAGAGGAGGGGACGGCAGAATCGCGGGCGGTCAGAACTTATGGTTGTTCTTCCTGAACAATCGTAGATTGATTAAGATCAGTTTCACAAGGTAGATTATGGGTATTTGGTATTTAGTATCATGGTATATCGAAAGCAGTAGTGCGTCTTGGGTAAGAGAAAGCTCCAAGTCCAGATCTCTTGGTTCCATGTTAACAACCATGGCACTCGGTTGTGACAAGCGATAGCCCATTGACACCCTCCCTTGGATCCGACATGCGATGGCTGCGGGAATACCGTGTTTGGTCGCCGCTGGATGTGGTGGGTGACTATGCCTCGGACCATTCAGAATGTATTCTGCGGAGCATTGGTGTCCTATAAAATGTACAGTAGGGTGATAACCCCAAGCCTTCTAAGGGGTATATTTCATGAGCCATAAATAGTAGGCTCGCACCGATATTATGGTCGCGGGATCATGTAGAAGCCTTCTTTTCATTCTCGGGTGTAGAATGCATCTAGATAATCATTAGCGCCAACCAAATAAGAAAGAAAAAAGAAACATCGAATCACGATATACACAGGTCAACTTACCACTTGAGCCAGCTTCACCCACTCCTCGACTCCCTTGACATAAGTGTCGTCGGCCGCCGGCACAACCTCATGATCCCAGACCACGAACTCATCAAACGTGGCTTGTTTCTCAATAATTTTGACCGGCTCTTCGGGCTCCGCTTCCTCGTCCGCGACCTCTTTGCGAGTTGGTGGTAGGACACGTTCGGTGGGCATAGCCATGACACCTGCTCAGAGTTAGCGACATTAAATCCAAGATCGCATTGTAGCAGGCCAGGAAAAGGTTACCTTCGTAGCCCTCTGGAATCGCAACCCGTCGACCGCGCAATTTACGACCGCGAAAGTAGGCAGTTTGGAGGTTCTCATCTAGGACCTGTGAGCATGCGCGCTTGGAAGGCCATTGGTCTAGAATCACCTTTCTCATCGGATACGGGCTCCCAATAACGTTTTAGCGATTTGACAGGACCGTCGTGGTGGACTCGACATGGGAGAATATTGGGAGTGCAGGTGTTCGCGGTCTTTTCGGTTTCGGATCCAGCAGATCGCGGTTGAGGTTGGATGGCGAACATGGCTCGGGTTGAATTGGTGATGTGAGAATGCCAGGTATGAATGAATTGGAGCACGCGAATATCAAAGTGAAGATTGAAGCCGAAGAAGTCGGGTTTCGAGTGATGTCTGGAGAGGGTTGGAGACGCGACGCGCGGATCGCGTTAAGTGGAATCGGGAAATACGATTATCAGTACCGTCTTCTATAGTGCAGATCTTCAAGCCTTTCTTTTTTCCAATTTACTAAATTCAACACGTTATTACATTTACTTTCCTAGATACGAAATCGATTTTTTCATCTTTTGGCTCATCTTGGTGAAAAGATATGGAAGTCTCTAATTCAAACGGTCTATATGCTATGATTGAAAAGCGCCGGAAAGCACTAGAAGTCACCTTGGAAGAAATTCTGGGGTATATTAAGACATAATGATGACTGCAAATCCTTTACCTCTTGCGGGTCTTCTTCTTCTTCTTCTTCTTCTTTTTCTGCTCCTCCCCGTCTTCCTTGTCGGCCTTTTCGGCCACAACTCGCAGCGGCCACTTCTTCAGATGCTCCCGTTCAAATGCGTCCTTGTCCCGTCGATACAGCATCATCGTCGCTCTAGCATCCTCCACACTAGAATGCGCGCCCTTCTGAATGTCCAACCCCAGATATTCCGAGGCCAACATCTTCAAACGAGGAGAACCGCCTCCGGCCAGCTTGCGGTACGGGGGATGCTTGCTGGTGTCTCTGACGTCGCGCTTGGGGTGGCTGAGAAGTAGAGCGTAGAAGTCATTGCTCAATGCATGTCCCACAAGTATTCGACCGTCCAGGATGTTGGTCACATCTTTCTGCACCTGTTCGAGGGAACGCGCCTCGACCATGTTCTTCGGGGTTATGCCGCTGACATGCGTGCGCCAATCTGTGACCATCTCTTTCGGGCGCACGTAAGAGTCGTAGACCTGATCGCCGTTGAAGTTGACAATACTGACACGGGCAAGGGCGGAGTCGTTATCGGGGTTAGGGCCGACTCCCACCATTTCGCAGTCCATCGCGACGAATTTTCCTAGTTCAGCACTGCGTCACATTAGCCAAGAGAACTCTTAGATTGCAGTTTCGCAGATACAGTCGACTCACGTTGGCGACCGACCCTCATTGACCTTTGCGATCTTCGATTCTGAAGCCGTAGAATTCCTCCGCGACGCCGATGTCCCCGCGGTCTCTTGAGCCCCATTCTCGCCTCCGTCGGAACCGTCGGCCATCCTTTTCCTCTTTTTCGAGAAGCGAGTAGTTTCAAATTTCTTTTTTCCTTCGACGACCTCCGATTTCCGTTTCTTCACCACACCATGTTGGACGTCGCGGTCCGAAGTCTTGCGCTTGGTGGAGGTGGAGACGGGGTCCTTTTTCAGCGTCTCCTGGAGTTTCTTCCAATTGCTGGAGAGGTTTTTGAGGTCCATTCCAAATTGTACCGATCGGAGATTCACAGCATGGTGTTCTGGCGTGGGCCAGATCAAGTTCACAAGAAAAGGAAAGGGAAAGAAGGGAAGACCGAACGATGCGGAGAATCGACGATTCCGCTTTGGCGCTAAAAGCATAAAAATTTCGGACGTTCGTCTGCGGGTCCACTTCAAGTCTGGACCTGCTTTTCTACTGCTCAGCCGACACGATTGCTAGTCTTGGGATAAGGATAATAAAGATAATACAGATGTAGTGGCAGTTCTATCGGCTCAAATGTATCATAAATCGATTTGCGCTCAAGCAAGAACTTTTCATATTCAAGTGGATATTATACGACTGAGATCTATACAGCAAAACAAGAGCAAACGTGAAGAAGAAAATCGTCTCTACACTCCCGGCACCTTGAAGTCCTTGTAAGCCCACTTCTCGGTGACCTTTCTCTTGGCCTTCTTGGGCTGCGAAACTGGCTTGCGAGATTCCAGCTTACCCTGGACGATCAACGTGCGGAATCGATCGTCGAGGAGATTGCCCTCGGGTTTTAGTAGACGCAGGGAGTCCTGCAATTCGTCCGGTAGGACAACTTCCAGGTTCTTTTGGGGTGGCCTAGTAGCTGGGTTAATATCGAATGTATAGAAAAAATGTAGGGCCAAGGGGACATACGCATTCTTTCCTAGAGGTCTCCGCCGCAAAACGGTCTCATCACCCTCCTCGTCAGAATCAGCATCGGAATCCTGTTTTTCAAGGCCCTGCTCCTCTAGTTGTTGAGCGAGAGACTTGGCCTGTACAACCTGCTCGTCCTTCGCCTTCTGTTTGGCCTCCCACTTGGACTTTCTCTCGGCTTCCTTGCGTCTCTTAGCCTTGTTTCTCTCGGTCTTCGTCTTCCGCTCAGGTCGCTTCTTCTTCAGCCAGTCCGGCTTTTCATATTCGCTTTCAAACCCTTCCCAGGCGCTCTCGTCATCCGACTTCGCTTCTCCGTCATCATCTTTGGCCTCGTCGATCAAGCGTTGCCTCTCTAGCTCCTTCTGTTCCTCTTCCAAGCGCTTCTTCTCGACATCCACTTGCTGCTGTCCCTGCTCCTGCAGCAAGTGATCCCATTCCTCGAACGTCGGGTTATAACTCGTACCAGCCTTGGGGGCGCGGACCGCAGGAATAGGCTTTCCATTCGCGGCAAGCGAAATCGGGGCGTGCTTCAACGTGACGGGAGCGACCTTGGGCTTCGGCTTTTCCAGGAAGTCAAACTGAGGGTCGTCAAGAGGGGTTGGGTCTTCGTTGTTGGCCCAAGGGTCATAATTAGCGCCGGTTTCAACCTTGTTGGTTGGGTTATTGTCCTTGGCCACCTGTTTGAGGCGCAACCAATCCTTCCGACTGACCCAGTCGCTCTTCTGTTTCTTGGTTTTCGGCTCAATGACTCCATCTGTAACTTTCGAACTCAGGCGCTTCCGAGTATCTACGGCCGGGATCGCGGACCGTTGAGCGATAATTTCTTCGGATTTGAGTGGCTTGTGTTTCTTCTCGATCGCCTTGCGGATTTCTTCTGAACCAGTGGTGTCGATCGTGAAAAGTTCGTCAGACGGCTTCTCGGCCAAGACACCACTATGATTGAGGGGGGAAGGATCAGTAAATGTAGAATGCGCTGTGAGGGATACGGATTGATGTTACCCTTTGATTTCTTCCTCCTTCAACGCCCGGAGACCTTCTTGGATCTCTGTAACGTCCACATTTTTTCTCCAGGCCTTCTTGCCTTTACGAGAAGGCTGACTGTATTGCCGCGGTGCGTCAATTGTAGACGACATTGTGAATGACCCGGTATTGGATTATAAATGCAGGGTTATTCTTCTTGTCTATCTTTTTTTTTTTTTTTAGTAGAGAGAGATAACTGAAAATCTGGGCCCGCTTACCTAATGACCCGCGGGGCGACGCTAGTGCGGTTGCGGCGCTAAGACTCGGCGCGGCTATCAGCAGTTCAGTCTCAACTCGCTTTTCTCCCGCGTCGCTCCTGCATCAACCTTGACCAGCGAGGACACCGGAGTCCCTGGATTTCATTGTCGTGAAGGGATTTTGGGACCTTCTTTATCAAATTGCGATTTTATCAATTGGGCAGAGTTTATCAAGAGTGACGTGTTGAACCTTCATCATTATGCCGGTCGTCAAAGGAGGTGTCTGGTAAGAATTCCAGTGCTATAACGAGCTCCTTGCGCGGTTCATGTGCTAAGTTTCAATCAGGACAAACATCGAAGATGAAGTGCTTCGGGCAGCTGTAAGTCAGATCTCGCCATCGGACTACCGACGGAAACAAACAAAACGCCAGAATACGCGACGCAGGTGAATGGAATACTGATAACGAATGTCTTGCAGGTCTCCAAGTACGGCCTCAACCAGTGGGCGCGAGTATCTTCGCTGCTCGCGCGGAAGACTCCCAAGCAGTGCAAGGCGCGATGGATCGAATGGCTGGACCCCGGCATCCGCAAGGTCGAGTGGTCGAGGGAAGAGGATGAAAAGCTGCTGCATCTGGCCAAATTGATGCCGACTCAGTGGCGCACAATCGCACCTATTGTCGGCCGTACGGCAACGCAGTGTCTGGAGCGCTATCAGAAATTGTTGGATGAAGCCGAAGCTCGTGAGAATGATGAGCTGGGATTAGGAGGTCCCGGCGAAGAGACCGCGGCCCCGAGTGCCGACGATGTGCGCCGTCTACGGTACGTTCATCAACAGAACCATTTGGTGTCAATTCTCATCGACACTAACTTTTTGCAGGCCCGGTGAGCTCGACCCCGACCCGGAATCGAAACCCGCTCGTCCCGACACGATCGATCTCGACGAAGATGAAAAAGAAATGCTCAGCGAGGCCCGTGCTCGTCTGGCCAACACCCAAGGAAAGAAAGCGAAGCGCAAGGCCAGAGAAAGACAGCTGGAAGAATCTCGGAGACTTGCGGTCCTTCAGAAACGCCGTGAACTCAAGAATGCCGGGATCAACATCAAGGTCGTTACGCGGAAGAAGGGCGAGATGGACTACAACGCCGACATCCCGTTCGAAAAGCCGGCCGCGCCTGGATTCTACGATACGATGGACGAGCAAACCCGGAATGAGAGGCAACGGGAGATGTTTGACCCCCGTAAGCAACAGCTTGCCAACAAGCGGAAAGGCGATCAAGATGACGAAGCCGAGCGAAAGAAGAGAAAGAATGACAAGAACAGCACCTCGGCTGCGTCGGCCGCTGCTGCTCGCGCTGGTCAGATGCAGAAAATCCGTGAGGCGGAGCAAAGTAGCAAAAGGCGCGCCCTCGTTCTCCCTAGTCCGCAGGTCAGCGAAGGCGAAATGGAGGAGATAATTAAGATGGGAATGGCAGGCGACAAGGCTAGCAAAATGGCTGGAGATGAAGAAACCACTCGTGGTCTGATTGGCAACTACTCGGCTATCGTTGGAGGAACGCCTATCAGAACTCCCCGCGCTGCACCAGAAGAAGATCACATCGCCAACGAAATCCGCAATATCAAAGCTCTCACCGAAACGCAATCGTCGTTGCTCGGTGGTGAGAACACTCCCTTACATGAAGGTGGTTCTTCCACCGGCTTCGATGGCATCGCCCCTCGCCGTCAAGAGATTGTAACCCCCAACCCTATGGCAACTCCGTTCCGTCAAGCCAACGGCGTCGGTGCAACGCCCATGCGGGGAGGTGTTGGCGCCACGCCGCGCGTTGGTCCTGGGGCCACACCCTTGCGAACACCTCGGGATCATTTCGCCTTGAACAAAGAAATGGAAGGCGGACAACTTGTGCCGAGTACACCCAGAGACCTCAAGATACAGGAGAACCTCGCCCGCGACAGCATCCGCAACAAGCTTGCAGCCCTTCCGAAACCCAAAGAAACCGAGTGGGAACTGGAAGAGCTTCCTTCCGAATCCACAGAGCCCGCAGCATCAGGAGAGTTCGTGGAAGAGGATGCCGCCGAGCGTGACCGGAAAGAGAGGGAAGCGAAGGAGAAGGCAGCCCAAGCAGAGTTGAAGCGCCAGTCACAAGTATACCAACGATCATTGCCGCGGCCGAGTGTTCTCGACATTGATGCCTTGATTGAGCGAGCATCGCATGTAACAGATCCCATTGCCGCATTGATCGCTAAAGAGACTGCTCTTTTGATTGCAAACGACGCTCGCCGATTCCCCGTGCCAGGCGCGAAGGTAGAAGGCAAGGCTCGGAAGCTGGAGCGACTCGACGACGATTTAGTTGCTGCAGCTCGTGCGACTATCGCCGCCGAAACTGCCACTTCAGGTCAGCAACAGGACTGGCAGGAAGGATTCGATACTCAATGGACCTCGACACATTCCAGCACTCTTCCGGGCCTCTCCAACTATGCCGATGACGAGGAAGATGAATATCAACAGGAGCAGCGCATGATCGGCGCATTTGATGGCGTGCAGACCTCTATCTTTGCCACAGCCGAGCGCGGCAACAAACTAGAAAAGAAACTTACTCTGCATTATGGCGGATATCAGAACCGAGCCAAGATGCTTCGCACCAAAATTTTGGAAGCCAGCTTCGCACTAGAGAAATCCAAGGACGAGTTGGATGCCTTCCGCAACCTACAGATTTCGGAGGATTCGGCCCTTGCACACCGGCTGGAGCGGTTGCGAGACGAGGTGTCGTTTACCATGAAACGAGAGCGCGAAGCTCAGGAGGTTTATCGCACACGGAAAGACGAACTGGACGAGTTAGTGGCAGGGACTGGGGGGATGGTCAACGGATGGCATTGAGCACTTTGATCCTAGGTAGCCTCTTTATGTCACTCTGTACTCAATGTAATTTGCCCTCGGGCTACAATTTCATCCTTACCACTATAGTATCTACAGTGTATGTTCAGCGATTAAATCAATTGTGCCTGACTCCAGAGTATGGAAGAGACCAGTGCAATAACATGAATGACGCACCCCTACCGGAGGCAAGCCAAATGCGGCCGGGAACCAGAAAAGGCGGTCTCGGCCTCTTCCGGCGCAAATTCATTCAGTCTTCCATCTCCGCCCGGGCGACTGAACAAACCCCCTTTGGGTTCTCCATCGCAGAATCCATCCATCCCCGCCAGTTCCATCTCATTTCAGTACACTGGTCTCTGCAGGATTGCTCACCATTCACCATGGGTGTCAGAGATTCCCATGGCGAGGCCACGGGGACTCCCGACCCCGTCGAGAAGGGCTTCGCCACCCTGAACACCATTCGGTATGTTTCACGAGAAGAATTTCTCATATTTCTATGTTGAGCTCTAGAGGATTGGTTTTCTCGGTCGGATGTGCTAATTATGGCTGTAGGATCGGCGTGAAGGCCATGGTGCAGAAGGTCGGTTTTTTCACCTCGTCGGGGCTGGTTCTTAACCCGAGTCACGTGATCACCAGCTGGGATCCCTGCGAAGGATGTATGGCTGATATTCTAGTGTATAGGACGGAGAATTGAGGAAAGCCGAGATTCTCTCCATTAGGCAGCGAAAGGATGGTCCGAGTTTCTAGTAAGTAGATGACTCTTGTTGCCGGCTGCTTGAACCTGGCATTGACTTGGTATCCCAGTGTTCATTATGTCGATTTCAACAAACGTCTCGATGGTAAGTGTCTCTCGCTCACAGGCCCTTTTCATTGAAGCGTCACAGAGGGGGTGCTAACACATCTTCTAGAATGGGTTGATTCCGGAAGGCTCGATTTATCCCAGGAGGTTGAGTGGCCGCAGCCCGAGAAACCGGAAAAGAAGAAAACCGGTCCCGGGCAAAAGGCACCCAGCAAGAATACGCAGAAGCGCCCCAGAGCAGGGAGCCGAGAGGTATCGGCAACGCCAGATCTTCTGACAGGCAAAAACGCCAATGTCGGTAAGGCTCCGCGGCCGTCGAAGGCCGGTGGGAAGGAGAACCGCGGCGATGACACGCCGTTGAACATGTCTATCTTGGGCTCTGAAGCCGTCTCGGCAGATGGGACGCCCAAGGGCGAATCGGACGACGTCGACATGATCGATGTCGGGTTCTCCGACCTGAAAGAGGAACAGGGCAAGATGTCCAGGGAGGAGGAGATCGAACGGTTGCGGACCAGCGGCAGTATGACCCAGAATCCGACGGAGATCCATCGCGTTCGAAACTTGAACCGTCTGCAGATGGGCAAGTTCGACATCGAGCCCTGGTACTTTTCTCCGTATCCCGCCGAATACTCCGACGTGGACATGGTCTACATCGATGAGTTCTGCCTCAGCTACTTCGACAACAAGCGTGCGTTCGAGCGCCACCGCGCCAAATGCACGCTCGTGCACCCTCCCGGCAACGAAATCTACCGCGACGACAACATCTCCTTCTTCGAAGTCGACGGTCGTCGCCAGCGTACCTGGTGCCGCAACCTCTGTCTGCTGAGCAAGCTCTTCCTCGACCACAAGACGCTCTACTACGACGTCGACCCCTTCCTTTTCTACTGCATGTGCACCCGCGACGAAACTGGCTGCCACCTGGTCGGATACTTCTCCAAGGAAAAAGATTCCGCCGAAGGCTACAACCTCGCGTGTATCCTGACCCTCCCTCAATACCAACGTCGCGGCTTCGGTCGTCTCCTCATCGCCTTCAGCTACGAACTCAGCAAACGCGAAGGCAAACTCGGCTCGCCTGAGAAACCGCTCAGTGATCTGGGTCTGCTGGGATACCGCCAATACTGGCGAGAAACGCTGGTCGAATTACTCATCGAGCCAGGCCGCGAGTCTATCAGTGAAAACGAGCTCGCGGTGCTGACCTCCATGACGGAGAAAGACGTCCATGAAACTCTGGTTGTTTTCAACATGCTCCGATATCACGTACGCCTCCGCCCTTCTCACTTTCCTGATCCAACCTCGGATAGCAAATGCTAACTATCTTATAGAAAGCAAATTGGGTCATTGTCCTCACCGACAACGTCGTCGAAGAGCACAAGAAGCGTCTCGAAAAGGAAAAGATCAAAGGATCCCGCAAGATCGACCCGACGCGTCTGCAATGGAAACCGCCTGTCTTTACCGCGTCCAGCCGAACCTGGAACTGGTGAGAGAAAAGATTCGAGGTATTCAAATCAACGACCTCAGGTTGGAGTCGTGTTATGTCAAGGGTTGGTTGGGGTTCAAGTTACTGAAATAGCGTGGATGTGTGGCGTTTCGATACCCAGATAATTGGAGTCATGGTTTTCCTTTTTGTTTCTTATTTTTGTTCTTGTGATGTACACTTGGGTTGATGTTATAATATGTTTCTTTTCGTTAAATCCTAGGTATATCGGTGCTGGAGCTAGGGCTGGGTTTGAAGGTGTGTTGTTTGGGAACATGCATACAATTGGAATGGATGGATGATGGGTTGGATAGGTCCTTTGCAAATGCAACAAGGGCATAAAAAAGAAGAAAAAAATTAATGCTTATTCACCTATGTACTAATAAATCCAACTCCGTCATCTTAGACTTACAGGAGAGATTTTTCCTGCAAACAGAATACTTAAACTCAACGAGCCAAACCTACAACTACATATTCATACTAGGGGAAAGGTTACTCATGATGAAAAAGACAATGAAAGAATGGAATGCACATTTTGCACAGAAAGGTAGTAGGTCTAGGTACGTGGCGCGGTGACACTTCACTCACCCTCTGCCCCAATTTAAAAACTCAACTCGGTCACTCAGCTCAAACACTACACCTGATCCTTCCCTCCGTTCAATTCCTTGCTGAGATCGCCTCTGATTTGGACACCGACGGATGGATTTAAGGAGCTCTGAAGGCCACCCGTCTCCGGCTCGGATTCAAGAAGTAGATTGTAGTCCCGCGGAATATAAGGGGAAAGGATGATTAAAAGGTGTTTAGAGATGGATGATGACGATGAGGAGGAAAGGATGTGAGGGTAGGAGCGCAGGGAGCCGAGATTGATAGAGCCAGTCAGCCGACGCGACTCCATTCAAGGAGGGTCATACGAAGAGGAAGGAAGAAATGCGCCAGTTTAAAAATGTTTAGAAGTACGACGGGGGAAAGAACAACCATATAGGTATCATCGACATTGCTGTATTCATAAGAGTCGATAGTTTACATGGGGCCGTCCAAACTCGCATATCAGTGGGTTAGAATCCCTCTCTGATGTTTCAGACAAGGAGTAATAATGAAGTGGAAGCACCTTCGGAAAGCGAGTAGTAACAAAGAAAATCAAGCGAGAGGGAATAATATATGGGAAAGTAATGGAAGAGGGGAGACAAAGAGGAGGACTTTGATAAGGAGCATTAGGAATTCAAACCAGACCCTTTCGAAATTTCCCCCACAAGCGTAAGCTCATCAAGACCGAAATGAACGCTCAACGAATAATGGAAACCCTGTGCAAATAGAATACCAATTCAAGAAAGAATGGACACATGCTCCGCAGTAGAATACCTCTAGCGAGATCCACTAGAAGTGCGTGGACCCCAGGATGCGGTTCGCGACTGATGTCGCGCAGGTCCGTTGCCACTTGAGTGCTGAGATTGCGTTGGTTTTTTCGAATTTGAACCACCAGTTGCTTCGCGAGGCTTGGTGGTCTTGCGAGGTTTATAGCTCGAAGAGCCGCGAGATCGTAGCGAATTAAGGCTTCCTGCCTTTTGAGGGAGAAGCATGGTTTTCGCCATGACGGCTCCTGGAAGACGAATCAAAACTCGGAACCCTCCTGCATCCTTATCGTGAAATCCGACCGAAAAGGGTTCAATACTGTGAACCTGCATGGGTTTCAAATGCTTTGACCGCAATCGAGACTGCGAAGGGGCCGGCGCTGCCTGCCAAGCGGCAGCAGGCGCCATGGTAGGAACTCGAACAACAGGTAGAGATCCGACTTCACGATCTTCGAATATCTCTTCTGCTTCTTCAACTTTCCGGGCCGAAAGTTCGCCGTCACCGGCTGGAAGGTCATCCTTTTGAGGGAGTGAGACAGAAACCGAAGCGATGTGCAGCGGAACATCAAGGGGCTCTTTGGAAGCCGATGTAACTGCCAAAGCGTTCTTCTTGGACACCGTTTTCTTGCCGAAAAGGCAGTTGATCTTCTCCTGCCAGGACGTTGCCGTGGACACCGGCGCAGCCCGTGGCGGCGCAGCGACCATCGATGCAAATGTAGGTGGAGGAGGTGGGGGAGCAACGACCTTAGGAGGTAGCTTCACAATTGGCTTCGGTGCAGGAAGGTGGACAAGGGGCCGGTTCGTGTCTCCGGTGTACACGGGATGGTTCGACATGTCTTCTGGAGGAGGCGGTGACGGACTGCGCATATCGTCGCCCTCCTCAAACGTCGGCTTCTTATGTTGCTCCGTAGCTTGGGGGAAGAATCGCGAACTACGGGCCGGAACAGTTCCAAGCGGACGTGCAGGGTTTTCGGCGAACGGCAGAGGACCAACAGGGTGATCCAACCCGGGAAGAGGATTCGGGATCGGTGGGTTGTTGTCTGTTGGCCGTGAAATCCCAACAATCTGCCTCTGTCCAGCTTGGTCTCCCGACCGGACTTGCCTCCAAGTCTCATTCAGCGTCAACGGGAGGGACGATGGTCCCTCGCGCATGGTGTTCATCTCATTGCGAAGCTTCTCACTATCATCGGCCTCCCGCTTAGCGGCAACCGCATGGAAGTTGTGCCATGCTGCGGTCCCTGGCACGCGGTTATCATGCTGCCAGTGAGAATGCTGCAAGCTTGGAGGCCCAATGGGTCCTGGGCGTGCAATGGGATGAATAGGCTCATAGGATGCATGTCGGACTTCGGGAGACGGCAATGGCGAGATGGATGCACTTTCTTGCGGTGAGCGCGAAGGTGCTGAAAACGGCTGCGACGCTGGTGTGACAGACGACTGATCCAAGCCAAGAGGCCCACGCAGAGAGATATCCCGGGTCGGGAAGCCTCCAAGGCCTTGTTCAAATATGCCATTACCCAGTGTTTTATCATTAGTGAGGGGTTTCCAGGGGTTCATAATAGGCGGCGGTCCGACAAGCTTCGTGTTTGTAGTCCACGGCGAATAGGGACTGGAAACATTGAGGCCTCCTCGCCACTGCGCCTGCTCCTCAAGTTTGGCTTCAGGGTACTTCTCTGGAGTCTGCGCCTGTGGCTCCTCAGATGACTGCAGGCCATTGGCAATGGTAGCGTCAGGCTTGAGCTCGCGGGTGGGAGAAGGGGCACGTCGACCAGTGGCCACTGGCGCGGCCTTTTCGGCGGCACGTTCCTTCTCGATGCGCTTCTTGACGGTATCTGGGTGATGGACCTTCATCATTCCATACTGTTTCGGTTCGCCCGTCGGCTCAGGCACGGGAGGCTTGGGGGGTGAATGCGAGGGTTGCGCTGCAGTGGCTGGAATATGGGCCTCTAGCTTGTTGCTATCTAGCGACTCCCGGCGAGGCTGCTTGACTTTGTCAGGGGGCGGACCAAGCGCTTCAAGCTTCTGTCGGATTCGTTCACGTTTTGCAGCCTCTTCCTTCTCTTCCTGCTCCAACCGTCGTTGCCGAGCCTCCATTCTCTTTTCCTTCATAATGCGCTGCTGCATAAGAACCGGGTCTTCCTGAGATCCCTCGGGTCCTTGAGGTAGAGGTGTTGCTTGTTCGCCAGCTTGGGCCTCGTGAGGCGGCTGAACGGTGTGACCATGGGTAACTGGGGCTTTGTCATGCAGGGCAGCTGGCTGGCCACGCGGAGACCAGGGCATTCCAGGACCATGTCGAGTAGGCGAAACTTCTCGCAATGGCTGGTTGGCAGGTCCCAGGTCTCTACCAAAAACTGGTGGTTCCATCATTCCATTTGCCTGGGAACCTCTCCGAGTTTCAAAGGATCGTTGCGCAGCGTCGGGCCTGCCAATCGACATCCGTCGCCCAAAGCTGCCACTTCCTCCACTCACATTGGATGATGTTCGACGTCGCGTCCAGTGAGTACCGTCTGGGCCACCTGATCGGTGGGTTTGGAAGGCCGGCGATGGCTCCGCGGGGCCCAGGGGGGCCATGGGCTCGCCCGGAACAGGTCTTTGCAGCAGAGATGGGGGACGCATGCCCTGTTCCGCACGCCAGGGTGCTTTCCTATTATCGGTTACGGGCTCGTAGCGGCCTGACCTCGAATTGAAGAGTTCGCGAGTACCATATTGCGTTTCTCTCAGCGATCGATTGAAATCGTCTGCCGCAATCTCCTTGAGATGTGCGGTCCCAGCGCCACCGTCGTGCAGGTGAGGCGGTTCTCGGACAGGGGCCCGCATGGGTTGCTGCTGAAGCTGGACTGGCGGCATAACGGGCGAGATTTTCTCAACGGGCGGCAACGGAGCCCATGGCGACTTGGCCGGAGGAGGAGCCGGACTGGAAGACAGTAAAGGAGACTTCTCATTTGAGCCCCTAGACAATATGCTTGCGTTCTTTGCTTGTCGTTCCGCATTGGCACCAAGTCTGAGGACGGTGGGGTTGGGTCCGATGGATGTTGTCGGTTTTGGCATGAACTTAGGTGCCTCCCTGGCAGTCGATATTTGCTCGGGAGGTAGAGGCTCTTCTTTGGGCTCCGCAGGTACTCGGTTCTCCTGAACAGTTGGCGGCGCAGGCTCCGGTTGAGTGAGGTTGGTTTTGGTCCCATCGGTCCATTCTATCGTCTCCGGGGCCCAGTCATCCTCGTCGTCGTCTATATCGGCCCATTTCGATTCCGTTCCGCCACCGTCTTCCTGAATGCGAGAAGTCATGTGGATTCCATATTGCTGCTTCAGTTCCTCGTCTGTTAGGTGTTTGGGAGGCGTTTGCTGGACCGCTACGGCAAGCAGAATATTAGTTGAGATCTTTTGGTAACGTTGCAGCGTTCTTACGTTGATTCCGATTCCATACTTGGCCGGGATCAGGACCACCTCCGCCCGGCTTGGCCGCATTTGGTCCCCCCTTGGATAATGAATCGCGCAAACTCGTCGTCTTGGCGACTAATCGTGGGCGTAAGTTTTGCGGCGGTTGACCTAACGGGGTACCCGAGGACAACGGAGCTACCATCTGTTAGACTCAGATCTTTTCACTGCTTTCTTGCGACCGATGTATAAATACCTTTCTCGGGCGCCTTCGCCGCGGGAGGCGTGCCTGAGGCCTTCGGGACCGAAAATTTGGCGAAGCTGACAGGCTTGAACGAGGTTGGTCGTTTTGTCGACGAGGCACGCGAGTTCAGTTTGGAGTCCGTTCGACTGGCGTCCGATTCCGAACCACCTTGCGAAGCCGTGTCCTCCCCGCCGTCCGATGCGGAAGCCATTCCATTCATTTCCAGAGCTCTTGATTCCACGGGTCCGGGACCAGGTCGCGAGAGATCCTAAAAAACAGTATTCAGTCAGTAGTTACTCTGGTTACGTTCCATGTCGCCAAGACTCACAGTCGACGGCCGTTCAGTGCCCGGCCCAGCTTCGTCCTTGTGCGCTAACGATTCGGAAGGCTCCATTCGTTCAATAGGTGCAATATTTGTTGTCGTTTCGTATTTTGTTGTTGTAGCGGTATGATTAATCTCCCCCACGTCTCCACCGGTAGATTTCTTGTCGTTAATGCTCGCAGGAACGTCGGAAGACAAAGGGTCGCCGCCCGACCGGGTTTGATTTACCGCATCGTGGCTGCTCGGCTCTGCCATAACAATTCTCAAGTTGCTCAGAACAACCCTGAGGGCGGGCGAAGGATGGGGGTCTTCAACAGGTAAGAACAGGAAGTGCGAGAGCGGGACGCGAAGAGAAGGGAGTTTAGAAAGAGTAGAATCGGGGAGAGGTAGGATGAGACAGAGGATGTCCGAGAGAGAGGGGAGGGGGGGGGAAAATAGACGAGGAGGACTAGGGGAGAGTGAGTTCCCAAAAGGGAGGACGATAGGAGTGGGAGATCTGCTCGCAGGTTAATGATTGTTCGATGGTTGCTGCTGCTGCTGCGGTCATGAATGAACGGGAGGTGGAGGGTTGGCACCGGCTGTTTTCGGTTTAGCCATTACTTACTTAACCCCCGGAACTCCTCACCACCCAGTCCACGCTTGAGTGCTATGAGAGCAGTCTTTTTGCTAACTTCGTCCCACAAAGCACGACGCCACAAGTCTTCTGCCAGACGGAGCTGTGCGTCAGCACGATCCTGGGCGTTTTCAGCTTTACGGAGAGCCTGTTCAGCTCGACGACACTTCTGATCTGCCTGAATTGATTTGTTCCGAGAATCCAGAACACGTTGAGCAGCATCAATCACACGTTCATGAGCATCATCAAAGGCTCGTTGGGCACGTTCTTCTGCAATCCGGCGACAACCGTACCCAGATGCCCTGTAGAAATAATTAGTAAAAAAAACTAATATCTATATCCAAACTAATTATATCTAACACTATAAAATATATGTAAAAGGGAAATGGAAATGGAAAACTTACATTTTGTTCGTGATTATTGTGCTAAAGAAAAGAAAAAGAAGCATAACAACAAAATAAGTCTTCATTTTCTACATTGATGCTACAGCCTTAGAAAATGGAAAGAACGAACTACATTGTTATGCCCCATAACGTAAAAGATAATAGCAGGAAAGAACAATTCTATTCTCTGAAAGGCTATTGTCCTCAGGAAGGTAGCTGCTGTCCTCAGGAAAACAACTGCTGTCCTCGGAAAAACAACTACTGTCCACGGGAAGACTGCTGTCTTTGGGATTTGCTGTCTTTGGGATTTGCTGTCTTTGGGAGTTGCTGTCATGATTGTGGAATCATCCGGTGTTTGCTTCACCACTGCTTAAATTCTGCATCCCCCGTTTCCTACGTTCCCTTAATTAATAGCTAGAGTTTGGTATGAACTCAGCATGGATCACCAGTCTTTTTTGAAACTAGTCTTCTACATAGTCCTCGAGTAAAGGGTCTGCGGTATATACATCATGAAATCCTCCGCGCCCGTTAACATTCCGGGAAAAGTTTAGTGAGGGTGGTTCTTGTGGTGACCTGGAATCCTGTTAGCCATGCTATCTCCCTTATCTGATTATGTCGAAAGGGAGACAATAACGTACGGAGGTGGAAGTAGTACTCCATGCTGTATCCAAGAAGGAGAATGCCGCCGATGGCGTGAGCAAGGGCTGTTTCGCAAGAAATCGATCATTAGTAAACGGCAAAGGCATCTGATCAGATCGGCACATCACTTACGAGCGGCAGAAGGGTTCTTGCCGAAGTAACGAGCCTGGTAACGGCCGATCAGACCGGTAGGCTTGACCTCAGGAGCGGAGCCACGGGGGAGTCTGGCGTAGAAGTTCACCACGCGGTCCATACGGGCAGCATCCTTGGCGGCACCGATCGCCTTTGTGGTTTCAAGAGGGTTAGTTCTGACCGAACTTGCAAAGTTTATCAATGTATATAACGCTTATGCGGTGGAGTTGGAGTGTCAAATTGCGACGAAAAGATTGTTTCGCACGAAGGGATGTGACGCTCTGTCGGATACGCAATGCATGGAGGGGGACTAAAGGGATCTCACGTTGGGGGAAGCGATCTGATTAACAAGTTAGCATTACATTAATCTAGCAGATTTCTGTGTGCTCGCGGCTGTGTATTCGTCCTTCCTTACCTTGGGAGGGATCAGGGTCGAGAGACCTCGGCGGGTGATGTAGCTCATCTTGTATGGACTAGGGCGCGTTAGAAATTTGGAGCATTCTTAAATCTTCCGTTCAGCATCACTTTGCGGACAGAAGAAGATCGCACTTACCGGAATAAAAGCAGGTGAACCTGACAGAAGGATAAGGACGGAGAAGAGAGTGTGATTGAGAAAGCGGGTTGTCGGATGAGCGGTTCCTAGCGGTTGCGAGCCTCATACTCGCGCTAAACTGCATTGGGTTTTGCCTGGACGACCGGCACTCGCCGCATACCTCACCTTTCAATTGCACTTCCGCATCACCCTGCTCTGCCCACCACCCCGACGGATTCAATTGTCATAATGTCGCTCATGAGAGCAGGAACCGCCGCCTGCTTCCGGGCAGGCAGGCTTGCCGCCCCTTTGAATGCCCGATTCGTGGCCACCAACACCGGTCGCGGTGATCCCTCCGTGAAAACCAACCCTTCTGACGCCCCGGCTGTCCCTCCCAAGGACAGCTCGATCATCCAGCAGGAGACGCCTGCCCAGGCAATGGCTCGTCACCAGCCCGATTACGAGGCTACCATTGACCACGGCACCTCGTATGCGAACCCTTTGCGCGGGCATTACCCGGTCGCCCTCCACAAAGACCCAAGACTAACGTGAACACAGGCTGTTCTCTCCCGTTCCCAAGCGCGTGATGGATGGCAGTGAGCCTGGCGAAACTGTTCCTGCTGCCGTTCTGTCCGGCGCTCCCACCGATCTGCAGGCCCGTACTGTCCGGTAGGTGATGGTAACATGTGAATCTCAAAATTCGAGGCTAATTGTGTCCCCTCAGGATCTACCGTCCCACTAAGCCCGCCACGCAGTCTGGAAACTGGCATTCTCACCACTGGAGAATGGACTGGGATATTTTGCAGAAGGGACACCGCTGGGAGAACCCTCTGATGGGATGGCAGTCGTCTGCTGATTGCATGCAGGGCACGAACTTGAAATTCAAGTCGAAGGAGGATGCCATCTTGTTCGCGCAGAAGCAGGGATATGAATACTTCGTTCAGGAGCCGAACGAGCGTCGATTCGTTCCCAAGGCTTACGCCAATAACTTCAACCACGAACCGAAGAAGCTCAAGCACATCAAGACGAAATAAACAGTTATCTCCCATCAAATGCATTATGTACATAATTGCTCCGGCTTTTGCTATTCGGAATTTTTTGGTTCAGATTTTAAATGACCGCTTTTTCTTACGTCTTCCAATAACAGAAGATGCATGGCCCAGACGACTAGGCCAGGCATCAAAGAATGCAGTTGTATAAATTGTTGATTAGGGATTCAGACGATCAAAGATAGGCGAAGCTCAATACGACGGTTTCTGGAAGTGCCTACTGGGCATTTTCTTCATCTCAGGCATTGCACAAAATATGCGCCGTAAATGATGACATTCGAAATTCCAAGCCCGCGAGGTTCTCGCCTATGCAGGGGATATTTAATACTGGGAGCGCCTTCGTCCAGCCCACGAAGTGAGAGGGCAGCAATTTATTTTTGTAGAAGAATCAGGTGCTTCGAGCATTCCGCCAAACCTTTGCAAAAGGCAAGTTCCGAGAAGCTCTATATGAAGCGGAAGATTCCATGAAATCGGCCATGAAGACTACGTGATATTGAAGATAAAAGGGCCCTGTTTTCAGACTCCTAGATAGCTCAGTATCTCAAGCAATTCAATCGTTTTTCCTCCACTTCGGCAGACATTCCCCCCCCTTGACATCTGAAATCACTATAGTTTTGTTACTTGACAACAGAAATTGAGCTACCGGTCATATAACTACTCCTTCACGTATTCTGTGCTCCAGCTGAATCTGCTGTAACGAAACGGGCCGAATTACCGGGTTTAAAAACCCCAAATGGTGGATCGCATCGCCATGAGACTTGACGACAATATTAGTATCAAGCAACTCTTCAACAATAATAGTTCGGTGACTACAGCGTCTCCGTGCCACAGCTTCCCACGCCTGGACGATGAGAGGCCGCAGGATGAATTGCCATGTTCCTCTCCAGGTTAGCACAGCAGGCTGCCCTTCCCCAGTTAGCTGGTATCTGAAGAGCATTGCCGATCCCTTCCGTCCATTCCATATCTCCATTGATTCAAGTTTTGGCATTTGCATGCCAACTGCTGCTGCTCCCTGTAGCATTTTATCAATCTTAATTGGGCTCTCATCAGGTGTGAGTAATTGTGAGGTCAGCGCAATTGAAGTCATGTTGGCCCACTTCCAGGAAGGTTCACAAGCATGGAAAAAATGGCTAGCATCCACTATAAATGATGCTGAGAGGTGCTCAAGCTCAAGACTGGCTTTGGCGACTGCCCAGCTGACACCAGGGGTCGGGACGCGGATAGGGTCGCAAAAACTTCTGGCAGCTAGCACATAATGTTGGTTGAAATTCTCAAAGAGTATGAGTCTTCGTAGTTTGCTTGAAGCGAGCGATTCAAAAAGCGATCGATAAACTAGACCAAAGATAAGGATTGGTTGGTTGTCAGTGGAAACGATTCTAGCAATAAACACATACATGGTAAAGAATGTTGAACGGACGCAGCAATACTCACACATATCAGTCCTCGTCTGATGGAGAGAGCTCCATTCTCTCCAAGGCTCGTAGTGAATCTCCTGGAGTCTGGGGAGGCGAGCAAACATATATGCTAATACCCGTGGCTTCCACCGTCGGCGGTTCTGTTGGCGTAAAAGTACACCTGTTACTGCTGGAACTAGTGGCAGTTGCTGCCACCACTGGTTCTCCTCCTCATCGGTTTTATGTGGACTTTCACCCATAATTTCTTCAAAACTTCTCAGTAGAGTATTCCTGGGCGGAACAGAACTTTGACTCCCAGCAACCCAACCATGCTGGTGGTCATCAGGTTTGGCTGGTATTGACTGTTCTGCGTACAAATTCAGTTCACATTTATCAGAGGGCATATCAGGCCCAAATGTCAAATATTTGAACCAGTGCTCTGAGTCACTGGGAGAGTGAACGCTGATATCAAGTCGCAAGTTGCTATTTGGTTCCCATGTGCTGAGAGTTGAGAACAGATCTTGGATTGCTGTGGCTATTAGGGTATTGTCTGTGTTACTTAGCAGCACCATCTCTAGTTCTTCAGGCGCACACTGAGTGCAATCATATTCTTCGAGTTCCAGGCAAACCCATATATAGCGTACAAGAGCCTGATTGCGGCGAACCATTGAGCCAAACTCAGCAAGGCGGGACGGTGTGAGGTTGATACGGGCGAAGTTATGCTGCTCAATAATGATCTGCCAGTCTCGAGAGACTGTAGCGAATCCAGCCAAGCTACATCCATCCTGCAATAAGGCTTCTAGGATCAGAATTCGGATCTCGGCAGGCAAGCAGTACCAAGACGACTTATCAGCTGTCATGAATAACATTGAATAGGAAAGAGGATCGACGGGTTAAATGCGGTATAAAGAAGGGTGAGAATGCTAGACTTGTGTGACCTGCTGCTGAGGGATGCTGATTTCACTGCATAGAAAATGATGGAAATAAAGATATCCAAGACGTAGTAGAGATAGTAGTGACTAGTAGTCCGGACCATAGGCGTATAAGATATAGGCGAAGGAAAGATATCAGTGCAATGACCATGTGTGCTAAATACTACTGTCCGGAAGAAAAGTTAGTTGTGCACGGCCTGTACCCAACTATGAGCGAATAAGTACGTAAAGACTTTCTTTCGATGTTGGTCATCTTTATACACCTTTGACTCATCAGAAATACAGTCATGTGCTGAGATAACTTTATCTGTCCTCCATATGGGTAAAAGTAGCATTCTCTACCTAATTTTGGAGTGTAATGGCCTCTTTCTCAAACAAAAGGATTATTATTCTTCTTAGGTAGCCAAGGTGGGCTTAAGAAACAACGTCATAGTACAAAAGCAAAGAGAGTCACGGCGCCTGACCAGAGCTCCTTGAGCACAAACCGATGCATCTACAACTAACCTGACCATGATACCTCACTTTGTGGGGATTTTTATCTATATTGATATTTCTACTTCATATAAGTAGGTTTTGGTTATGTTAAACATAGTTGAAACGACCGATAGTATACTGCCTTTTTAGGTCGAATATAGCAACAAACTTTACGATCAAGGTGCCCTTTTCTTCGTATGAAATTGTATCTTTGCCGCCGAGCTTTTTGCATACGCATTACAGTACAGTCAGTATGTAGGGAGGGTAACCACGGATTTAGGTTTCTGCTGTAATCCTACATGGTGTTGTGGGAAGAATGTTAAACCAACACAGGTAACGAACCCATCGCTTGTATGGTATTGAAGCCATCTTCTATGACTCTATTTACCACTACTACCCGGGACCTAGGTAGCTAAGGTAGCATCTAATTTGGACAGAGGAGCCTTTGCAGCTGCACTGGACATGGGTATACAGACACTAGGAAAGTATAAGGGCCTGTGCACGTTTGGCCAACTACGGACCGGTTACTCAATGCTAGCTCTTAAGGTAAATATAAAATCCCGAGAATAGGCCCCATATTCTATCTTAGGCAGTTTTGAAAACACCATGAAAATCTTTGCTGAGTTTTTGTCAAACCTTGGCTTGGTCATCGCTCTGGGCGGCCAATTTGACCCCCACAGCTACGCCAGAGATGATGTGGTTACAAGGAACATTGTTATCGTCGGCGGTGGCTCTACTGGGACGTGCGCAGCGATGAGGCTTCCCGATCTGGGTCAGAAAGTGTTTGTGGTCGAACAGGAGTCAGTCTTAGGAGGACACGGGCATATACATCGACACTAAGGCAATTAACCATGGAGTGCAATCATTCACGAATTTCTCCGTCGACCGGGATTTTTTCGCCCGTTTTCAAATTCCTTTGGCCAGGTTATCAGTCAATTCTTCCACGATATACGCCGATTTCGAATTCGGCGAGCTATTTCTGAATTCGACGCCCAGTTACGGCTCTGATGCTTATAATGCCCAACTGAACAGGTACCCGTACCTCTCCACAAGTTGGGATCTACCTGACCCCGTTCCGGAGGATCTACTCCTACCATCTGGAGAGTTCATCAATAAGCATTCTTTGAAGGACATAGCATATGCTATATGGTCTAGCGCGCTAGGATCCGGAGATATCCTACGCCAACCAACCATCTATATACTAAAAGCAGTGGATGGGCCGTTCATCAGAGGGTTATCAGAAGGTACTCTGACCACGGCAAACCACAATAATTACGAGCTCTATGAGAAGCCCCTGCAGGAGCTTGGGTCCGACGCAATTGTCTCTTTCTACTGTCATTGCGGCGCAAAAATCAGCAGATGGGGTTCGATTGGTCGTGAAGACTCCCAATGGCCAAAAGCTCATCTTAGCATCGAAAGTGCTGGTCAGCATACCGCCAAGTCTCGAGAATATGGAACCTTTTGATCTCGATGGACGGGAAAACGGGCTTTTTCAGAGATTCAATCACAGTCCTTGGCACATTGCTGTCGTGGCCAACACGAGTTTGCCTACTAGCTACCGATTTCTACACATTGGCACGAGTAACGGCACCTATCGCATTCCTCAGTTCCCTGCAATATATAGCATCAATCCGACGGCTGTAGACGGGATCTTTTACGTCTGATACGGTGCGTCCAAGGCCGCCGCAGGAGCCGAGTTCAAGACCGACATTTCTGCAACCATCGAGCGTCTATCCCGGCCTATCAACAAGTCCAACGAATGGACAAAGACAGTTCGCTTCTTGGCGTACAAAAGCCACACACCTTTCCAGCTCGCAGTGTCTGCCAAAGAGATCGAGGGCGGCTTTTATCGGGAGCTTCAGGCGCTGCAAGGATACCGAAGCACTTGGTACACCGGAGCGGCGGTTCTTTCGCACGATGCCGGCCAATTGTGGAATTTCACTCCGGCGCTGTTGCCTAACATTGTTACCTAATTGACTGACTATAGTGGTCTAAGGCGGTTACAGGATTTGGTTACACTGACACTTCCTATATTTACACAGATAGCCGGTGTGACAAACGTCGAGGTTGGGCACTACCTAAGATATTCGAGTGTATGTACTTTCGAGGATGATAATTGAAGCCAAACCTACAACGTAGGTAGAGTAGGTCATATAGCATAACTACTGCCTTGTCCGTGTGTTGTGTGTACGTACCTGCATTTTCAAGCAGGCAGGCCTAGGCGCCCCTAAGAGAAGGAGCGACTACCCCGCCACCCCCACCTAAAATTTATTATCTTTCGGTGATAAGATCTTCTGAGGGAAAAAAAAAATCAAAAATTTCCCGAACTATACTATACCCCTCCGTACCTCCCGCGATCGTCCTTTCTTTTTGATTTCCTTATTTTCTAAAATCCCCTCTGGCGATCCCTTCTTTAATATACATTGAATCGACAACATGGCTCCTGTGGTACCTAACCCCGAGGCCGGTGTGGACGCGACCATCCTGAACCTTCGCAAAGTGATCACCGACGAGTCCGAACCCCTTGCTCGCCGATTCCGCGCCCTATTCTCCCTCAAGCACCTGGCTTGCCTGGAGCCTCCCTCCGAGAACACCCTGCCCGCTATCCAGGCCATCGCCGCCGCCTTCACCTCGCAGTCCGCTCTGCTGAAGCACGAATTGGCCTACTGCCTAGGCCAGACCCGTAACCCGGACTCCGTTGAGTACCTGCAGCATGTCGTCAAGGATACCCAGGAGGATGCGATGTGTCGTCACGAGGCCGCCGAGGCCCTGGGGGCGCTGGGTTACGACAACAGCTTGGAGATCTTGAAGGCTCTGCGCGACGACGAGAATGAGCTGGACATCATTCGGGAGACCTGCGATATCGCCGTCGATCGGATTCTCTGGGAGAATTCGGAGGAGCGACAGGCCGAGAAGTTGAAGCCTAGGTGAGTGGTTTTCTCTTGTCCATCTGGATATGTTTGCGAATTCTTGTGGATTCTTTCTATCAAAGGTCCGTTGAAAAGTACACGTCACTAATGGAATTCTTCCCAATGCAGTGATTTCACCTCCATCGACCCGGCTCCCCCGCTTCCTCTGGCGTCTAACCAACCCTCCATTGCCGACATGGAGCAGACATTGCTCGACACCAAACTCCCCTTGTTCCAAAGATACCGTGCCATGTTCGCTCTGCGTGATCTTGCTTCGCCTCCTGACCTCCCTACCGCTGTCGGAGCCATTCAAGCTCTGGCCAAGGGCCTCAAGGACCCCTCCGCCTTGTTCCGCCACGAGATCGCTTTCGTTTTCGGTCAGCTGTGCCATCCCGCCTCTGTGCCCAGCCTCACGGATTGCCTTAGCAACCAGGAGGAAGCCGGTATGGTGCGACACGAGGCCGCCGAGGCCCTGGGTAGCTTGGGCGATGTTGAGGGTGTCGAGGAGACCTTGAAGAAATTCGTGAACGACCCGGAGCAAGTGGTGCGAGACAGCATCATCGTGGCTCTCGACATGGCGGAATATGAGAAGAACGGAGAGATCGAGTACGCGCTGGTGCCAGACTCGGCCCCTGCTGCCGTCCCCGCCGCATGATGGGTTCTCTCCGCAAAAACAAAGGATCAAAGGGATTACAGTGCCGGAGTGATTTAATGAAAAATGCTTGCTTTCATAGATGTACAGTCGTAAAGTTTTATGTGCTTTGCAAAAAAATGAAGAAAATAGAGTCGTTTCTTTTGGGGGTTTCCGTTTAGTTGTTTTGCGTCTCCCTGTGTCAATTGGTCAGTACTGAGCCGATCTAGAACCAGGATGCAACCAGTCAAGCCATACTTGTAACCGCAAACGCAGCGCAGGAAAACCGTACTTCCTTCGTCTGCACTTCGCAATTGCACTGTCGTGAAGTACATCTCTTTCCGTCCACACTGGGCGCAGGTATGCTGCGTCAGCGCCTCGGTCTTCTTGTCCTCGGCCGTCAAAGTTTGGACCGCAGATCTTTTCGCGCGGAGGGCGGACGGGAATGCGCTCGGTTTGGACTCGGACACGATGGTTTTGGGGAGGATATCTAAACGCAGATTTGGGTTAGTACAAGCCGGCGAAGAACAAATTGACATTTTTGGTTTCAATTCTCTCCAAGAGAGGGTCTCGACGCACCTTTATTGCGGGTTCCGCAGACGCTGCAGACCACGATCTTGGTGGGATCGCCCGACGACTCGTCGAGCAGGTTTCCGCAGTCGTTGCAGAAGATTAGGGAGCCGATGGCAGACATTTTGAGATGAGGGGTTCGGAAAGAGCAGCGATGGCGACGACTGGCGAATAAAGGGAGAATGGATTTAACACAGAATGTAAACCAAATCAAACAAGTAGACAGACAGACCAAGCAAAGAGAGTCGGAGAGCGTCCATAATTTTTCCCATCGGAAAGAAATCGGCGCACGGACGCCCCAAAGTAGTGCCGGGCGGTCAGCGACGGCAGCGGCAAGAGCGAGCGGTGCCTGGCATGAATAATTACATCGTTTGGAACCTCCGAACTGCAGCAAAGGAAAAAAAGAAGAAAGGCAGACGAACCAATTGGACTGGTCCGTTGTTGGGTATGGGATTCCGCTCTCTTGCCTGATAGCCATGTCTTGGGGCGGAGCATGTCTCTTTCTCTCCCAGATCACTCTTATTCGTCTTGTTTCCACCCTACCACTCCTCCTCTAAGGGGATTCCTTCCGCCAAACCATGGACCCAAACTGGCATCCGGCCGTGCAGGTCGTCATCAATGGCCGTCCTCAAACGCAGGCTCACCATCCGGCTGGGCTTCTACCGCGTCGGGACCGGCCGTTGTTTGTTGAGGAAGCGCTGCAGTACTCTCCCATGTCTAGCTCTCCCGTCTTCGGCTTAGGTGCGATATCCATAGATCGACAGACCCTCTGAGTGATATGTGTGAAGTTTAACTGACAAACCTTCGTGGATCTCTCTTTTAGACTGTATTTTACGTCCTGACGTCGGTCGCCCTCCGAATACAACTTCCATCAATCACATTCTTCAATCAGGTCGGACGGCGTTGAATGGCCTGAACGCCGAGATCCAATCCGGACGTGATGATCGTTTGGAGACGTCGCGCGAATACCTGCAGCAGTTGTTAGATGGAGACCACCTGACTGAATTGTAAGCTTGCCGGATGCCTCAACATGACGACATCATACTTACTCGCTTGATCTCTCAGTAAGTTCAAGCTGCCCGCAGGCATCAGTAGTTCCCAGCGTTCGATACCCGGTCCTGATCAGGCTTCTGGCCGCGACAACCTTGGCTCGTTTGCAAAAATGATGCTGGATTCTACGGATATAGCGTTTCGATGTAAGGATGATACTGCGATCAGGAAAAACATAGAAGCTTTACTTACCCATGGCAGATCCCACTGTGCCCCAAGCTGAGACCGGAAAGCTTCCGCAGACACCCAATTCCTGGAACCAGAAAGCGCATGCGGTCAACAAGCAAACCCCCACGTCTTATCACCAGCAAGGCCCTCAAGCAAGTCACCTGTCCGTTGTCATCCCAGTAAAACCCATCCCATCTCACGATAATCGGGGGGTGTCAAAGAGAAGAAAGCTCAATGCGGAAGGGGAGGATAGTCTCGCCTCGATACGTTTGAAAGACCAAAAGGAGGAAGCAGATGCGGCTTTGGTAAAACTCCAGGACCTTCTCCACGAGGTCTTCGAGGCCGAGGATCAACTCGAGCCCGGAACGTCGAATGTAGCTGCTGATCAGTCGAACCCTGTTTTCACCGCGGCTCATGCGCTCGAGGTCAGTGGGCCCATCCTCTCTTCCGATGCGCATAGTCGCCTTCAGAAGGCTATGAAAAAGGTTGTTGGCTTCAAAAGACTTCAAGATATTCCTTCCGACTACCTGAAAAGAATCCAGAAACTTTGTGAAAAGCCTATTATTGCTGCGCAGTCACCAGACTTGAGACTAGACGATCCTTCGAACGAAGGCGAAACTCAAGATTGGTTAAAGAAGTTGGAAGACATACATAATGCCCTTCTTGCCGTCGGCACGTTGCTGCAAACCATGTCGGGCTCGCAGACCGAACGGGGTCTCTGTCCTGAAGATCTGATCGAGGCCATCCCGAACGTACTTAATCAGTCCTTTGATCATTGTATTATCCCCGCGGTGGAAGCACGCCCTAATGGTAAGGATGAGAAGCTCTTTGGCTTCTTCTCAGCCCAGAGGCGAGTCATTGGAGGGGTGGTCCAACAAAACAAAAAAGTCCTTTCCCTTTTCGCTGATTTCCTCTCACGCATTGAAGTCTCCGAGGGTACAGTAACGGCTACGGAGTTCTTTGCTGCTAAACTAATATTCGTGGAAAACTCCCACACGGAGAAGGACTCCGCGGTTGGATTTCAAAAGTACGAGTCCGTCCGACGTGGTGCAATGGATGTCCTTGCCAAGATCTTTTCCAAGTATCCTGATCAGCGCCCTTTTATCCTCGATGAGATCCTAGTGTCCTTGGAGAAGCTTCCGTCCACGCGACAAAGCGCCAGGCAGTTCAAACTCTCTGACGGGAAGAACATTCAGCTGCTCACCGCGTTAGTCATGCAACTTGTGCAGACGACTGCTTTGGAAGTACCATCTTCTCGAAAAGGGAAAACAAGGCAAAAGCTATCAGCGTCTGGCGATGATGCCGGAGAAGACGATGATGAGCTTCTTGCGGAAGAAAATGGAATGGACGACGACTCCGAAATCTCACTCGAGCAGCTCGCAACCAAGGTCAACCGCCTTTACGACAATGCCGTTCGCAGCGCCCAGTATATCGTTAAATTCATTGTGCAGCGGGCGATGACATCTACCAAGACTGGCGACCAGCCGTACCGCAATATCCTTGATCTTTTTACGGAAGATTTGATTGGGGTACTGGGCTCAACGGATTGGCCAGCGGCCGAATTGCTTCTTCGTATCATGGCGTCTCACATGGTTGGTATAGCCGACCTAGATAAGAGTCCCGCCACTGCAAAGAGCATGGCCCTAGAGCTCCTTGGATGGATGGGGTCCGCTATATCCGATCTCATAGTGACCGCTCAACATTTGCTTCCAGGGATGGAGGAGTCTGACAGTGAGCTCACTGATTATTTGCGACAATTGTTCGATGATTATTCGAATCGAGCTTTGCATCCTCAGGATCTCGTGGTCGCCGAGGGACCTTACCGAATGACTTTGGAGTATTTCATACAAGACCACAACTCCGATACCTGGCAACTCACCAGCGCTCGAGGTTACTTCCTGGCGCAATGGGCGAAAACCTTCTGCTCCGTTTATTACAACCCCGAGGACAAGGATGAAGTTACCTATGACAATGAAACTGAGGCTCTGGTCGATCTTTTTGCGAAACTTTTGGCAGACCCGCTGTGGTTGGAGACTCATAAACATTTTGACACAATACCTTCCGCGCATGGGAAATTCGCCTACATTCTAACGGTTTTGAACTCCAGCTTCTGCAAAGCCTTTGACACGATTCTGAAAGTTCTTCTCAATTCTATCACCAGTGACCAGGCCAAGGTTCGCAGTCGTAGTCTGAAGAGTGTGATTTACATGCTCGAGAAAGACCCGAGTCTGCTTGATAGGGATGCATCCGTCATGCGCGTGATCCTGCGATGCGCAACCGATGCATCTCCCATGGTGCGCGATTCTGCACTCTCGCTGATCGCCAAGTGCATTACCCTGAAGCCAAAGCTTGAGGAAGATGGGTGCCGCAGTATTTTGGCCTGCGCTGGCGACTCCACTGCGGGTGTGAGAAAACGCTGCATTGGCTTGCTCAAAGACATCTACCTCAAGTCATCTCGCGCCGAGCTGAAGCTAGCGATACTGGACAGCTTTCTCCAGCGGACTGGAGATCTCGAAGAAGGTGTAGCTTCACTGGCTCGCCAGACATTCGAGGAGATATGGCTGGCGCCCCTCTACGAGCTGGTCGATTCCGCGCAGGATGGCCCGAAGTTGAAGGTTGGCCTTAGCGAACGGGTCACGTTGGTTGTCAAATTGGTACAACGGAGCGAAACAGCCCTTGACACCCTCGGGGATTGCCTCAAGAAGATCCTATCCGACAAATCTAAGTCCGCATCTCTGAACTTCAAAGTTTGCAAGGCGCTGGTGTCCATGATGTTTGAGAAGCTGGTTGAAGGCAACGACGCTTCAGGTAAGGAATTCCAGCAAGCTCTATTGCAGACAATTACCGTGTTTTCAAAGGCAAACGCGAAGCTTTTCCGGCCCGATCAGCTCGAAACCCTTCACCCCTACATTGGACATCTCGCAACGGCAGAGGATCTCTTCCTATTCCGGTCCGTCGTGGTTATCTATCGTTGCGTCCTACCATTCTTGTCCGCGGCGCATCACACCCTTCTCAAGGAAGTTCAAAACGACCTTTTCAAAAGCGTCGCCAAACTTGCTCGCTCCGAGCTCAATGAAGTCATGGCTTGTCTCTGGACCATCAACGGAGTGCTTCACAACACAGACAGGCTTGTGAAACTGACTATCTCCGTGCTGAAGCCTATACAGCACTACAAGAACATCGACCTTTCGGATAGTGCCAATACAGCCGTTCTAGCAAGGGCCAAAAGCTATATACGAATCGCGGGCTGCGTTGGGCGGCACTGCGACCTCGAAAAATACGAACCGCACTTCAAAAATGCATTTCCCGGGTGGAAGGGTGGTTCAGTCGCCGGCTTGATGGTTGACGCCATTATGCCTTTCACTCTTCCTCGACAGCCGCTAGAGCTGAGAGTGATGGCCCTCGAAAGTTTGGGCTCGATCTGTCAATCCTGGCCGGGTCAGTTTAGCCGGGAAGAACCACGAAAGATACTGGGCATGGTTTTCAAGGAGGATAACCCCAGCCTGCAAAACATCGTGCTGCGGGCATTTGCAGATTTCTTTGCGATGCACGAGGGCCGGGCCGAGAAGTCGGTCATGCCCGTTGCAGAAGTTGCAGATCAAGAGAACTCCACCAGACTCGGAGGATCCTTGAAAGCCAGTGACAACGACGGGGCGGCTGCGTTGATTGCGCAGCATTTCCTTCAAAGCATGCTTCGTGTGGCACAATCGCGACAGGATTCTTACGCTTTGACTGCCATCGAACTGATAGCCAGCATCAACCGACAAGGTCTTGTCCACCCGAAGGAATGCGCGGGTGTCTTGGTTTCCCTGGAAACATCAACGGTCCCGGCCATCGCGAAAATTGCCTTTGACACTCACAAGATGCTTCACCAGCAGTACGAATCCATGTTCGAAAGAGAATACATGCGAGCTGTCCAGGAGGCGTTCTATTATCAGCGGGATGTTGTGGGGGATCCTAGTGGTGCGCTCAGCCGCCCGTTCACGGCCAAACTCGCGCCGTTGTTTGAGATTGTCAAAATCAGTAACAGCCGGTATCAGAAAAAGTTTCTCGCCAACCTTTGTGCCAAGGTCGATTTTGAATTGAAAAAACTCGACTTTACGGGCAATCCTCCGGAGCACCTTCTGCTGGCTCGGTTTGTGTCGCAGAATCTAGCGTTCTTTGACTACGCCCAGCATACGGAGCTGGTGCCTACTATTGGATGTATGGAACGCATTGTGTCTGCAACTGGTACGGTCGTGGCCCACTCCATCGAGACGGAGATATTCCCAGCCAAGCTAGAGCCTCCGCAGGCTCCATCGGCGGACGGATTCTCTATGCCCGTTGTTGAAGGACCCGGTACGATGGCGCCGCCGCAACAGGTCAATCTGGAAACATTGAGGCTACTTGCTACTGCCGCGGCATCCCTGTCAATGCTCTGGGAGGCTCGAGCGTACCTTCGGCGTCTCTATGGCGTCACAGCGCACGTGCGAGATAAGGGACAAAAAGCTGCAAAGGATCTTCACAAGTCAGCAACTAAGGTCCATGGGGTAACCGGCGACAAATTCTGGGACGCCATCCAACGCAACTTCGCAACGCTGGATAGCGAGGAAAACATGGTCAACAAGTGCCGGGAGTTTGCCACGTTGCTTGCCATTGACGATGAATTCAAAATCGGGCAGGAAGAGGATGCCGACGGGGATAGTCTTGACGACATGGATGACCCCGGTACGGCAGGGACCCTGCCCGCTGCACCACGCCCTGGCAAAAGAAAGAACTCCATCCCGGGACAGAATCCTCCCAAGCGACCCCGTGGGAGGAAACCTGGATCTGGAAAGAAACGGGCCAGCACGGAGCCCGAAGAAGACCTGAATTGGAGCTGAGAAAGATTGGTTCCAACCTGTTGACGGCCATCAAGGAATCGTCAACACCTTGTATCTTTGGCCGTTGTTATTTGCTTTAGCTCATAGACGTCGCATATGGGAAACGGAGACTGGCGTTAGGAATATCCGGCATGCTTTCGTTTATTTTACGGCACCTATATTCGATTTTTGTCTTTTTTTTAGGGCGGCATGGGAGGCAGGCTCATCTCTTTTATTTCTTTTCTAATTTTTGCCCCCCGACTTACTTTCCATTATATTATTTCTCCTGTATTTTCTTTCTATCTTTTCTATCTTGTTCTTTTCTTGATCCAAAATCTTCGGGCAGGCATTTTCGATTTGGTGACGGCGTAGGAGGGACCGACCGTGGTTATCTGTGCCATTTATACCGCATCTATCCTTAGCGCTAGTATAACATACTACAGAAATTACTCAGTGGCAACGAACTTCTTCCCATGCCCCTACAATGTACGGAGTAAATCTAACAGATCGCCGGGAGATAAGAAACTGGCGCCAAGACGGCAAAGCAGGCCGGGCGGGTCTGGCAAGGCTTGGGTCGAGAGGGTCGCCAAAGGATGACGTAGCGCCGGAAGCTCCCTGCTCAACGTGATCTGATCTCTTTTCCTCCGTCTGTCGGAACTCGCTGCCTGCCAACTTGTTAGCCTTTTCTGGAACCATCATTAATTCACTTGCGGCGCTTTTTTCTACTTCAATTTTATTCTGCTCTCTCTGTGTCGGTTTATAGAAGCCTAATTAGCTTGTTCATTTCCCCCCTTTTCTAAAAATTTTGTGCCTCGCTGGAGCATAAACACTCTCCCTACAAGCCATGAGCGCAGTGTTGCTCCGGAGTCGACCGGAGACCACAGCGCTGAGAAGAGCTGGGCTATCAATAGGCCGACTATATTCATCCAAACCATCCGTTTCCTCTTCCAGACTCTCGGCAGCCCGACTTCTGGCTCCTCGTCACAATGCGGTGCCTCAATGTCTCGCGTCGCGCACCTTCTTCAACAGCCACCTCTCCGTCCGACACAACTCAACAACGACAACGGACACACCGACTGAACTTCCCCGAAAGTCGTCTGCCCTCAATGCCGTCATAAAAACATTTACATACTGTGGTTTTTTCATTGTCATGAGCGGTGCTGCGGTGCTGGCTTTCTTCGTCTACGATGCGACGACATACCGCGAACGTCCCAGTGCTGAAGACATCCCGGTCTCCGAGCTGGCGTTGAACCCCCGTCGGGGCGGACCCAAGAACCTGCCTATTGCTGAGGTGCTAGTCGGAGACTATGATACGGATGAAATGGCGGAGCAGAATGAGAAACCGCGCTTGGTCATCCTGGGTACTGGCTGGGGTAGCATTGCGCTTCTGAAGCAGCTTCATCCGGGTGATTACCACGTCACGGTTGTGTCACCTACCAACTACTTCCTGTTTACTCCTATGCTTCCATCTGCAACCGTCGGTACTCTGGGTCTGAGGTCGCTTGTGGAGCCCGTCCGACGCATCATCCAACGGGTCCGCGGTCACTTCTTGAAGGGAGAGGCAGTGGACGTTGATTTTTCGGAGAAACTGGTGGAGGTGTCTCGGGAGGATGTTAATGGAGAGAAGAAGAGCTTTTACCTGCCTTACGACAAGCTGGTTATTGGTGTTGGTATGTGTCGTCGCTTGGACAGCTGCATTTGGTAATATTTACTGACATCTTGTGTTCCAGGATGCATCACAAACCCCCATGGCGTAAAGGGTCTCGAAAATTGCCATTTCTTGAAGACTATCGATGATGCTCGCAAGATCAAGAACCAGGTTTTGGAGAACATGGAGATGGCTTGCCTGCCCACGACCACGGACGAGGAGCGTAGACGTCTGCTATCCTTCGTTGTCTGTGGCGGAGGCCCGACAGGCGTGGAATTCGCAGCCGAATTGTACGACCTGCTCAACGAAGATCTGCTTCACTCTTTCCCAAGGATCCTGAGGAACGAAATCTCCGTCCATATTATTCAGAGCCGAACCCATATCCTTAACACTTACGATGAAGCACTCTCTAAATTTGCCGAAGTATGCCCTGCCGTTGCTTCCAAGTATCGTTGGAAATTCTGATGCTGATTATTGCAGGCCCGTTTCGCCCGAGACTCTGTCGATGTCTTGACGAATTCTCGCGTCAAGGAAGTCCGCGACGACAAGGTTGTCTTCTCCCAAGTGGAGGATGGAAAGACGGTTACTAAGGAGATTCCCATGGGCTTTTGCTTGTGGTCTACTGGTGTCTGTGAGTAAATCCCTCTATCACCCTGTGTCATGTGGCCCGCTAAACCGACCTACAGCTCGGGCTGAACTGTGTCAGAAGCTTTCCGACAAGCTGGACTCGCAAAATAACAAACACGCCCTAGAGACGGACTCCCATCTCCGCCTCATTGGAGCTCCTCTGGGTGATGTCTATGCCATTGGCGATTGCTCTACCGTTCAGAACAACATTGCAAACCATATCGTCTCCTTCCTCCGCACTATCGCGTGGGAGAGAGGCAAGGACCCCGAAAAGCTGCACCTCACCTTCCGGGAATGGCAAGACGTTGCCACCCGGGTGAAGAAGCGCTTCCCTCAGGCCTCCAACCATCTTCGACGCCTCGACAAGCTGTTCGAGCAATATGACAAAGACCACTCTGGCACCCTCGATTTCGGCGAGCTCTCCGAGCTCCTTCACCAGATCGACACCAAGCTGACCTCTCTGCCTGCCACCGCCCAGCGCGCTAACCAGCAAGGCGAATATCTGGGTCGCAAGCTTGCCAAGATGGCCGCCGCTCTTCCCGGCATGAGGATCAACGAGATCGATCATGGCGATCTGGACGAGGCCGTGTACAAGGCCTTCCGTTACCGCCACCTGGGCAGTCTGGCGTACATCAGCAACGCTGCCGTTTTTGATTTCGGCGGTCTCAACTTCAGCGGTGGCGTCCTGGCCATGTATCTCTGGCGTAGCGTGTACTTCGCTCAGAGTGTCAGTCTCCGCACGCGTGTGATGCTTGCGATGGACTGGGCCAAGCGCGCGCTTTTCGGAAGAGGTTAGTTCTTTCTTTCTCAATCCCTGTCCCCTTGGGAACCCTCAAATACTGACCTCGACTAACCTATCTAGACCTCATGAGCTTCTAAACATATCTCAACCTGGACCCACTAGATTAACTTCAGTCACCCTGCCCCTTTCCCTTAAGACGAGCAGCCACCCGCTCTAATTATCTTAAGGGGCGCACCCCATTTACGTGATACGCCTGCCTGCCTACCTTATTCTATCCTCCCTTTCCTTCATACAGCTCACATAAAAAAGAGCATCTTCTCGCAAGCTCTACTACCATCTTAGCGTTCTGAATTGGATTGGATCGGTTTGGATATTGAGGGCTTTGAAAGACTAACTGACTCCTTACCCCTTTACTCTGCCACTTTAGTATCTTTTTCCTATGTTGCATTTGAATGGCCGATAGTTTACTCATGTATTCAAACCTTACTACCTGTCGTGGTATTTTTAGATGTATGGAAAGAAATTCTATTTCTGTTATAGATCGCATTCTCTATATGTTCGCGTTTGATTCATTTGTGATATATATTTGTGTTTGGGGTTGAAGCTGGGGTTACACTCATGTAGTTTTTTATGTCATAAATGTTTGAATATATATCCGGCGATAGTCCTGCTCCTACACCCTTTCTACAACATTGACACTCTAACCTCAGCAACACTAGATTCAATTGCAAAATCCCAAGCATTGAATTCAGTTCTTAATTGAAAGTCTAAGCATTCAATCCCGAATTCCTATACAGAAGAGTCTCATTATATACAAACCCCTTCCGTTCACCATCAAACACAAAAAGTGAAACCACTCAACCGGACGAAGGAGTACCCGCAATGCAGTTCGCTGCCCCTAACTACCAAAATACTCCGAACTAACGAACAACTAGTCCCGACACCGAGCCAGTGATCCGCCGACGGAAGATACATCGATCTACTCCGTAGGCGGACTGATTGGAAAGGAGACTAGGCCGTGAAGGTTCACCGAGCACTCATCCCGAGGCTCCGAGTCCGTGGATAGAATCAGATTAGAGATATATCTCCGAGAACAGGACCGACGACGCTCCGGATCGGTGAATGAGCAGAAGAGATTTCTGCTTTCATGCGAACTTCGGCAGACCGAGGATAGCGGTATGTGACGAAATGTAGATGTAGATATAAGAGAGGATGGATACAGAAAATTGTGGTATAGGTATTAGAAGTTCAAAGTTACAAGAGCATCACTGCCAATGGAGCCCGCGCCAGAAACACCTCGCTACACAAAGGTAGTAGGAACAAACAAGAAAAAGAAAAAAAAAGGTTGACCGGGTCCTGGTTCATCACTACCGGAGCGAGGACCAGGGGACCTTTAGGAGTCAACTTCACGAGATCATCGGGTCGACGTCTCCGCTATTGGTCATTACGGTATCATTAGAGCCATTTTGGCCGGCTTTCGTGGCGTCTTTGTCATTATTGGTGGCGTTCGTATCGCCGAGTCCGAGGTCCAGCTTCTCGGGAAGGTCCTTCTTAGCTTCGCGGGCTTTTTGCTCAGCCCATGCGCGCAGCTTGACTAGGTTGCGCAGCCGGGCCTCTTTACGAGCGCCCTGGCTTTGCAAGATGGCTTCGTTCACGCGGCTGGCGATCTCTTTACGTAGGTCGGGGTGTAGAAGGGGGGCAAGGGATGGGGTGAGGTTCTCAGTTGGGAAGATCAGAAGGGCCAATGTCCTCTCCAGATCTTCTAGAAACTGAGGGTTGGTGGGCGCCCGTGGAGCGAGATGCGAGGTCGCAAACTCGAGAGCAGGACTGATATCTCCACTGGGCTGAGACGTGCAGGTACGAATCAACTCCACCAGTTGTAGACGGAGCAACGCAAAGTGCAACGAGGGATGTTCATCCAAGATCTATTTGGTCAAGCACGTTAGTGATGGTTCGACCGAAGCTAATGCTGACATGACATGGCATAGAATAGCGATTTGCATCATACTGAGGACTGAAGATGTTTGTTTTTCGTCAAACCCCCGAAGAGGTTTTACGAGTGGTGCATGAAAACAAGATATAATCATAGCAAAAGGGATGAAGGTGGATTGTTGAAGGCGAAGAGGATCGAAGAATCTTACCTGAGGGTTGAGCTCGTTGATCTTCTCGATCGCAGACTGAATATTGCCAGAATGGATCGCAGTTCGAATGGCTACCCTTTCCTGAATAGACTCCACATCTGTCTTCGGTTGGATGTTGGCCTCAACTGCGAATTTCTTGGCAGCGGCTGGGTAGCCATTGGTGATGAGGTAGTCCATGACCAAGTCATTGATATCACTATATTGAACTGTTAGTCACTGCCGACTGATCAAATCACGCTCAAATCCGCATGTGAATCAATGGGTTCAGAAGGACAAGTTAATTTGTTTCTCCTCAAATGGTTTCAGAGAGATTCCCAACTTGATATTCAAGATGCATCATATGGAGGGGCAATTGTGTCAAACAAACACGGGATGGGAGAAACTCACGTCTTGGATGGCTTGACCTCTTCCACCTTCCGTTCGAACTGATGCCATGTCGGCGTCGTTGTCGAGGAAGTGGGAGACATCTGTTTTGTTTCCCGTTAAAACCAAGCAACCACGTACGCACAACACGTCGGGAAGCATACGTAATTAGCTGTAGACATAGTGTATGCTTGTGGTAGCAAGAGTACTGGGACAATCCAATTAGATGTCCTGGGACTGAGAATATGGCCGTCTGTGAAGATGGAGAGCTTCGCAGACGGGAGCCATGAGGATGCTGCGAGGGAAGATGCAGTGAGGAAGAAAGAAGAAGAAGAGAAGGAGGAAGAAAAGCTCGGGAAGAAAAAGCGGCGGGAAGCTTGGTCACGTTTTGTCGCAAGCGAAAAAGTCACGAGGGCCGGCTAAACCTGAAGAGCGCAAGCGCGGCGGCTAGCCGCGTTGGGTGTTAGTCGGTTTGGCGCCTGCACAGAAGTAGTAATTCGTCTTTCTTATCAGTCGGCTTTGTGCGTGCTTCTGCTGTGGCAAAGGGCCTGACTTGCCCCTGTCGACAGGTCCGGAAAAGACAGAAAGAAAGAACAATGGAGTCCATATCGCCCGTATACTCGGCTGCCACCGAGAAGCGCTACTCTCCACCATGGGCGGATTTGAGTATCATTGGAATTGCCGGTAGCTCGGGCTCCGGCAAGACTTCGGTGGCTATGGAGATCGTGAAGTCCCTAAACCTCCCCTGGGTGGTGATCCTCGTAATGGTATATTATTGCCTTGATTTCCTTCACACGCCATAGAAATGCCAATTGTGGAAAGCGTTCCTGCAACTTCTAACCTTGGTTGCCACAGGACTCGTTCTACAAAAGCTTGGACGCGGACCAACATGCCAAAGCGCATAGGAATGAATTTGATTTTGATTGTCCGGATGCCATTGATTTCGATGCCTTGGTGGACACCTTGAAGGACTTAAAGCAAGGGTACTGATAAAAGCTCTCTCATCGTAACTCTGGTCTCGACCAGCAGGCATGGTTTGTAACGTAACTAACAACTCTCGACCTTTCAACAACAAAGGAAGAAGGCAGACATTCCCGTTTATTCATTCGCCCACCATCAACGTCAACCTCAGACGACCACCCTTTATTCTCCCCGAGTCCTAATTCTGGAGGGTATTCTAGCTTTACATGACCAAAGGATCATGGACATGTTGGATGTTAAGGTAGGATATGCACCTGCGTAGTCGAAGAGTCTTTCCATCCCTGCTCCCTTATGCTATATTATTTGCTCCAAAGTGCTGACAGCTCTTATCCAGATATTTGTAGAGGCAGACATGGATGTTTGTCTGGGACGCAGAAGTGAGTTATCTTTACTGATCCTGATCAATGAAGAAAATCCTTTAACGGAAGAGTGGGTTAGTCATGCGCGATGTTCGAGAGAGAGGAAGAGACATCGATGGAATCATTAAACAGTGGTTTCAATATGTCAAACCGTCGTACAAGTACTATGTGGAACCCCAACGATCTGTCTCCGGTAAGCATGTAGCCCGAATGGCTGTAAGCTATCGTGTCTAACCGATTCAGATATCATCATTCCTCGAGGTATTGAGAACAAGACAGCCATTGGTAAGGAGTATCGCTCGAGATTACCGTTGCAACCTGCTAACGCACTTATCCAGACATGGTGGTGAAACACATCCAGCGGAAACTTGAGGAGAAATCGGAGAAGCACAGTGCAGACCTGCGTGAGCTGAAAAAGATCGCCTCTGAGTTGCAACTTTCTCCCAATGTTTTGATGATGCCTCAAACGCCCCAATTCATTGGCATGAACACAATCCTTCAGAATCCGGACACGGAACAAGTTGATTTTGTGTTCTATTTTGACCGCCTGGCTTCCTTGCTAATCGAAAAGTAAGTTGCGTGGAACATGCAACTCCAATGCATCAGCTGCTAATTCTATTGGAACAGAGCTCTGGACAGTGCGGCGTACGATCCTTCGTTTGTGCAGACACCTCAAGGGACGACATACGACGGCCTGAACCCGGCAGGTGTTATGTCTGCCGTTGCAGTCCTACGAGGAGGCTCTTGTCTCGAGACAGCTCTCAAGCGCACAATTCCTGATTGCATCACGGGTCGTGTCCTCATCCAAACCAATGCGCGAAATGAAGAGCCCGAACTGCACTACCTCAAACTACCCGATGGTATTGAAACGCATGCTACTGTTATGCTGATGGATCCCCAGATGGCCAGTGGTGGCGCTGCCTTGATGGCCGTTCGTATCTTGATTGACCACGGGGTGGAAGAGAAGAAAATTGTCTTCGTGACATGTGCCGCCGGAAAGATCGGCCTTAAGCGATTGACTACCGTATATCCTAACCTGAAGGTTATTGTGGGACGGATTGAAGAGGAGCGTGAACCCCGATGGATAGAAAAGAGATATTTCGGGTGCTGATTTCGTGAAGCATGTGATGGAGTTGCATTTGGGATGTGCATACAATGACAAATTTTGGTTAGTACATACTTCGGCATTTATAGGTTGCTCAATATATATACTTTCAAAAAACCAATGAATTGAATGGGATCGACAGCAGGAACCTAAACGTACTACTGGCAGTAGGAGAGTCCCTGGTAGTCCTGGGTTACGGAGGAGCGGCCGGAGGAGCGCACGGGCCACATTCCGCGCAGAAAATTATCCTTATCGTCGCTTTCAATCGGCCGCCTTTTCTTTTATCGACCGTTGGACGATCCAAACCTTTTTCTTCCCTTCCCCCTCCAACGATATTCAGCTGTGTACACACCTGAATTGTCTCAACGATATTCAGCCGTGTACACACCTGAATATTGTCTCTTTCTCCCCCTTTTAATTTTGCATGTGATTCGTCACAATGCCCGACCAGAAGAAATCGAAAAAGGGCGGCGCTGGTAAAGGCCAGGCCGACTCTGTGATCAGTGAGGCTACCCGCCTTTTTTGCGCTCTTGAAGGGCATTTATGAACTAATATTTACTTCTGCGTGTTACAGAGGATCCCCGATTTGCCAATATCCAAACAGACCCTCGCTATCGTCTCCCGAGCAAACGTCAGACCCATGTGAAGCTCGACAAGCGTTTCGCGCACATGCTGCGCGACAAGGACTTTTCTCGAAACGCCGCAGTTGACCGCTACGGACGCAAGCTCGCCCGCGACGATACGAAGAAGCAGTTGGAACGATTCTACCAGCTGGACGAACAAGACGAAGATGAAGATGACGACGAGGCAGAAGTTAGTGGCGAGGACGACGACGTAGTCCTGAGGGAATTGCAGAAGGCCGAATCGTACGACCCTGCGCGAGATGGAGGCTTCTCGTCTTCTTCGTCCGAGGAGGAAACTAGTGACGAAGAAGACGACGAGGACGAGGCCGAGCTTGGTGAGGGCGAGGAGCTTGACTTCCCCGACAAGGAACAAGCCGGTATACCTACGGGCGACGTTACTAAGCGGATTGCCGTGGTGAATCTGGATTGGGATAACATCCGGGCGGAGGATTTGATGGCTGTGTTTTCAAGTTTCGCGCCCACCGGTGGCCGTGTTCTGAATGTTGCGGTCTACCCGAGTGAGTTTGGGAAGGAGCGGATGGAGCGAGAGGAGGCGGAGGGTCCGCCTCGGGAGATCTTTGCCTCCGGCAAGGATGGCGAGTCCGATGAGGAATTTGAGGAAGGATTTGAGGACTTCGGCTCCGACGAGGACGAGGAAGAAATCAAGAAGTCCATGTTGAAGGAAGACAAGGGCGAGGAATTCAACTCTACACAGCTACGAAAGTACCAGTTGGAACGCCTGCGCTACTTTTATGCCATCCTCACGTTCTCGTCCAGAGAAGCTGCGAAGCATGTCTATGACCTGGTGGACGGCGCCGAATACCTGTCGAGTGCCAACTTTTTCGACCTCCGCTTCGTGCCGGACGAAACCGACTTTTCAGATGACAAACCCCGGGATAAATGCAGCCGGATCCCAGATGGGTACCAGCCCAACGAATTTGTCACCGATGCCTTACAACACAGCAAAGTCAAGTTGACGTGGGACATGGAGGACAAGTCGCGCAAGGAAGCCCAGGCTCGCGCTTTCCGAGGCAGCCGGAAAGATATCGACGAGAATGACTTGAAAGCCTATCTTGCCAGTGACAGTTCCGACAACGAGTCCGAGAGCGATGATGAGGGGGGCGTGGAGATTGTTGACACTACGCAGGGAGATGGAAAGAGCTCGAAGATCTCTAAGAAAGAGGACGAGAGGCAGCGTATGCGAGCCCTTCTGGGCTTGAGCTCGGAGCCGTCCCGCGCGTCCAAATCAGATGGACCCGTCGGTGAAATGGAGGTTACGTTCACTTCTGGTCTTGCGGGAGGCCCCAACAAGGACGGAATCTTTGAGAACGAGCCTGAGAGGGAAGAGACTACGCTTGACAAGTACGTGCGCAAAGAGCGCGAGAGAAAGAAGCGGAGAAAGGAGAAACTCAAGGCGGTCAGACAAGGTGATGAGGAGGAGCAGAATGAGGATCAGACTGTGGAGTCGGGCAAGAAGGGCGACGATACTTCTGAAGGAGAGAAAGAAGACCTGGGATTCAACGACCCCTTCTTTGACGATCCTGGTGAGAAGGCGACTGCCGCAACTCGCCGCAAGGAAGAGAAGCGCAAGAAGAAGGCGGAGCGGGAGGCAGTGGAGGCGGCGGAAGCAGCCAAGCGTGCTGAATTGGAGCTTCTGATGATGGACGACGAGAACAAGGGCATCCGGCATTTCGACATGACCGCAATCGAGAAGGCCGAGAAACAAGCCGGCAAAAAGAAGAAGGGCAAGGGCAAGGGCAAACCGGCTCCCGAGATCCAGGATGATTTCCAGATGGAAGTCAGCGACCCTCGATTCTCCCGACTGTTCGAGAGCCATGAGTATGCGATCGACCCGACCAACCCTCGGTTCAAGGGTACATCGGGTATGAAGGCATTGCTGGACGAAGGACGCAAACGGCGACGGGACCGGGACGAGCGGGGGGACGAAGACGAGGTTCCTACGCAGGACAAGAAACAGAAGAATAAGAAGCAGAAGAAGGAAGCGTCCAAGCCGCAGCAGGGCAATGACGAACTAAAGAGTCTGGTGGACAAAGTGAAGCGAAAGGCACAGCATTAGGTAGGGGATGGGGTGTTAATTAGTAAATTAGGATACCATAGTTAGGTAAATCATGACCTCTCGATCAATCAAAAGCGAACATGTTCTCTGAGTCATTTCTCCGCGTCGAACCGGGAACCCTGGAGAATAAAAGGGACGGCTATTGGAATCCCAGGACAGGATCCTGGAAGGCGGCCGTCTGTCATCTGCAAGATGAGGTGGTTTGTGTCACCGAAACGTCCGGCTGCATGCGATGAGGCTGAGATCATGTGCTCCCTCACCGCCCTTTTGCATTTCCGAACTTCCCTTCGTTTCTCTTCCCTTTTCCCTCGCCCTCGCCCTCTCCCCTCCGCTCTCTCTCCACTCCCTGCTCTGATTGCTCCGGCTCGGGGGTTCAATTCACTGCTGCTCTGCTTCCTCACCCATCCATTTTGGGTCCTAGCCCTGAATCCACGTTGATCGGTCCCACTCTGCTTGGGAAGAGTACCCCTCAATTGTCTTCATCTACCGCCACCTCTACTGCAAATTATTTCCTTCCCAAGTGGCTCTCCAATCCTCCTCCGATCATGGTTGTTGCTCGGTAGGCTTGAAGAATGGGGAACTACAGTTCATTCTAATATAACTGCTATCTTTCTTTCTTTTCCACTGCTTTCCTTCCTTCCTCTTTTTTCTGCTTTTCGTCATGCTCGGACGGTTGTTGAGCACCGCAGCGTCCACGTTGAATCCTGCGGCCTATTCCACCAAAAATGCCCACCAGCTTGAATCCGTCACGGAAGAGGAGCATACCTCTGGCCTCTTATTTCCCGATGCGAGCCTTCTCCGCCATTCGAACACCTATGCATACCCCCTCCACACTACCGTGAATTCTCCGAATGCCTCGTCGGCCGGTGCCTACGATGACCGAGGGGTTGGGGTGGACTTGGACCCAATGAAGGACTTTCGTGTCATCATCGCCCAGAATGCCCTAGGAGACAAAGATGCTTGTGTTTTATTGGATACTCGCGCATCGGAGACAAACGCTCATGGTCTGGGATTGGATTCTCCGCCATTGGACAGCTCTGGTGCAAGACATGCACGGACGGTCTCGACTCTCTCCCGAGGGGCTCGTCGAGGGTATTTGTCTCAGGCATCAGTGGTCGACCCCAGTCCCTTTCCACTCGCCACGGAAACACGCCGTTCTCCGCCTCTCTCCTCCGGCGCTTTCATGCGTGCCCGTGGCCGCAGCTCAACTCTTGCACCTGCCGGCGGCTTTCATGATGCTGGTAGCTCACGCCACTCAGCCGACTCTAATGACACGAGTCTCTTGAATTGCATATTTGGCAGCAGTGCTTTCAGCTATCGGGGTTCTTCGACGAAGATGCACATCATATCCGCCGATGAGGAACCTGGAAAGGCCTCGACCACGAACCAAACAACCCGCAGTCACATGTCTCGGGCACATACTACTGGAAGCCCAGATTTCGCAAGCCCCAACCCCCTCAACGACTCCAAGCCGCCATCCAAGGTGACTATTCTCTTAACGAGAATGTTCAGCGTCAACTTGCCGGAGACTGGTGATGCATCCCCTGACAAACCAGATATGCCGGCATCCTACTATCAAGAATCCTTCGGTGACACCGGATTTCCGTTTCCCGACATCACCAAGCGCAAGAAGATCAAGGAAAAGAAAACCCCAATGTATGCTGTGGCGATTACGATTCAGATTCCGCTTTTGGGTCGCAATACTGGCCGGCCCGTCTCCCGGTTTAGCACCCAGGGTGCAGACTCGCCCAAACCAGGAATGTCTTGTTCGCTGGATTCGGATTATCGTTGGCGCCCTAGTTTTCTAGATGATAGCCTATCAATGGCATCGCCTCCGGCTAGCTTGGATGAGCGTATCGATCTGTTGGTGGATCAATGGGACGTCATCAATCGTGCCCTTTCGCACTTAGAGCGGCTTTCACGAAAGGAGCTGCTTTTCCTTTTGAAAAAGGTGGACGCGTCCTCTGGTGCGCATTCAAAGCCCGCGAAAGCCCCTAACATGCAACGCACGAACCAGACCATCATCCACCTGCCGGCAAACATATTGTCTGTGAACTCGAAACTGAAAGAGGAGGCTATTCGAAGCACTCGTCGCATTAGTACCGCGCTGCAAACTCCGCATGTCGTAACTGGACAGAGTCGGTGGGGAGTTTGGCGCGAGGAAGGTCGGTCGATTGTCCGCAGCCTCGGAGACAAAGAGCACAGCTTCTTCTTTCTGGTTCTGATTACGGCTTTTCTGGGGAATCACACCGAGTGGCTCAATGTACTAGGTCCGGACTGGTACCGCCGTCGACACTTTCTTCAGCAGAAAGCCCAGCAACAGGAAGCGGATCCCATTCTCGCGAATCGCACCGTGATCATTTCACCTGACAAGATGACGGCTCGTCGTCTGATCTTCCTGCTAGCTGCATTCCTCCCACCCAAGCAGCGTTTTGAGCCGCTCCCTTCCCCCCTCCGGCCTGGTACATCGGCTTCTACGCGCGCAATCTCACAAAGCCCCCCCAATGTACCTGTCCTCCGGCAGGAGTCCCTGCGAAGAGCCATCGAACGGCGGTCACGTGCACAACGTCTCACTCTCAATGATAGAGATCAACACCAACGGTCGGTCAGCGTTTCGTCTACCGAGACTGCACACCGCTCGGCGGATGAGACTGACACTGTGGGGCCGATGGACACGAGCTCACGCCGGAGAGGATCCGATGCACGTTCCATTCGCACCATTGCCGTGCCGATGCATGCAAAGGATCCCCGGATCAACAAAAATGCCGGGGTAGCCACGACGTCTACTGCCACTCCCAGTACGACTGTGCCGGTGCCACACTTTGCTTCTCAGAGCCGATCCGAGCGGGAGAGTGCGGACCCCGCCGTGGCCGAAGGTAATGATAGCTTGGCGTCTGAGAACCTTCTCAAGAACTTGCGAAGAAGCGATAGCTCCGCGATTTGTACCAACAATAGTCTCCCATCTACTGGTGGCCGATGGGGCAACCTATTCTCTGGCCTGTGGACTCGCCAGGATTCAGAACCGGCTGCCTCGCAGGTCGAAGCCCGCCAGCGCTCTGTCTCCGTCTACGCAGGTCCTCCAAAACGAGGGCCTCCTACCCTTTCCCAAATGGTCAAAGAAGCATCGGTCCCTATGCCGAAGGATCCTGTTCCGGGAACGTCTACTAGTAGTAACATTTCTATCCCTCACTCTTCAAGTTCTCAGCGTCTTGAAGAAGAAGACACACCCGATCTTTCTTCGACGACTGATCAAACCAGAGAATCTTCCTTGAAGCTATCCGTGCGCGGGGATGATGGAGTTGTAGATGTGGACCTTCCGCTACCCGGGTTCGTTTCCCTTTCTTCGTCCGGCGACTCCACTATCTCCTCTCCGAAGAAGACGCGTACATCGGTGACCAGTGTTGATGCCTTGGCTTCCACACACAGCAGCAATTCTGGATTCCACGGCCCGCTTAGAGACAGTGATGGACCGGGTGTGAATGTTGCTGGCTGGCTGAAGAACTTTCACGAGGATTTCCTGCTTCAAGCGGTCCGTCCGTATGCCAATTTAGAGGCCGACATTAAGCGGGCCATGCAAGCGGAACCAACACCGATTCCGTCATTTGGCGATGTGGATGGATCGGAAAGATGGGTCGATGTCGCAACAACATTGGTTGCGGATGCCAGGACGTTTACCGTGAAGCGAGTGCGTTTGAGGCGCAAGGTTGTTGGCAACGCTTGGCAGTCTCCGTCTTCACCGTCGGTGCTTTCTCATCCATCAACTCCGAGACACATCCCGGGAGGCTCTACGTCTGCTTCCCAATCCACAAACTTCTTTACACCAGGGACCGGCTCCAGCAGGACCTCCGTCCATTCCTTTCTTGATGGGTACGATCCCAATGAAGTTGAGGAACGTTTCGTCGAGGAGCCCGTCATGGATCTGGATGGCACCTTAGTTGATGCATTGGAACGGGTCCTCGCCCAGAGTGGACCCTCCTCGCTAGCACCCACGCGGGCTCCATCGCCATCCCGAGCTCGCAAGGGAGATGACAAATCTACATCGGACACTGCGAGTCGGGATGACGTGCCTCCTCTCGAAGTTCCCCGTACAGAATGCCGCAAGTTGGTGCTAGGCGCCTTGGAAGAAGTTGTTCGCAGCGTAACTGCCGAGCACTGTCGAGAGGATGTTGACGGTGAACTTGGTTTGGCTGACCGAGAGCGCAAGCGATCGTTGGCTGGACCGGACAACACACTGAGGGAGGGAGTGCGCAAATGGCTTCTTGATGTTGAAGAAGCATGGTAAATTCACATCGATTCAGTCACCTTTTAGGGAAAGGGGTTGACTGCTGTTTCTACGTTTCTTTCCCTCATCCTCCTTGGTTTTCTTCCTCTTTGTTCTTTTCACCCTTTTTCCTTTCTATTATTCTCGTTCATCTCTTCTTTTTTTCGCCGAGTTCTATCATCTTCCTTTTTTCTTGTCACTTTCCCCACGATGTGACCAATTCTTGGCCGACCTGATGGTTGGATCTTTTTTTTTTCTCTTTTGACTATTACCTTTCTTGCTGAACATCATGATACCCATATGTTTTTATTTTTGATTCATGCATGACTGACTCATGATATACGAGCATGAGTGAGATGCGAAGCGCCAGTCACGTCAGTCATCATAGCTGTGAATGCATACATTAATATTCGAATATGATTTTGAGGTTGAAGACTATCTTTTCTTTTTTAATAGATCGTAGAATAACCTGTACTTAATCTGAAACAGAGAGTTACGGTACCGATGCACCCTGCCATGTATACTAATCATAATCATTCTTCGAACACCTACTACCTCGTTGCTGACTCTGTTCAACTAGACTTATAGATAAGACAGACAAATGGACGGACATTAGACAATCTACCGTCCCACCGAAGTAACTTTCACCGCGGCATCATCAGCAACCACAGCCCCATCCTTGACCCCAACGGTAACCACCTTCAACACCTTGCCCGTGTTGCTCGGATCCACCACATCCAGCTTGATCTCCTTGTCCTGCAAAGATCCATTGACCAGCACCTCCAGCCCATCGAGCGCGTCGCCCTGCGGCGCCTTTAACTTCGCGTTGATCGGGGTTATCGACCCGGGCCGGATCAAAATGGGCAGAGTCTCGAAGCCGTGCGTCTCGGTGTACCAGCGCCCGGACTCGTAGGATTTGCTGTGATCGAACCAGGAAATCCAGCGGCCGGCGTCGTCTTCGGGGGTGCGCGGGACGTAGAACGTGACGGAGCCGTTTTCGGAGAAGACGGGGGCCACGAGCAGGTTGGGACCGAACATGTACTGCGTGTCGAGCGGGTAGGTAGTCAAGTCGTCGGGGAATTCGAGGAACATGGGCCGCATGAGAGGCACGCCCTCGTTGTGGCCGCGGAGGGCCTCGGCGAGGAGGTACGGGGTGAGCAGGATCTTGCGGTTAACGCAGTCGCGCAGCACGGCGCTACAGTCCTCGCCGTAGATCCAGGGGACACGGAAGGACGAGGACCCGTGGAGGCGGGAGTGCGAGGATAGCAGGCCGAATTGGACCCAGCGCTTGTAGAGGGCGGGCGGCGGCGTGCCTTCGAAGCCGCCGATGTCGGAGGCCCAGAAGATGTAGCCCGAGAGCATGAGGCTGAGACCGCCGCGCAGGGACTCGGCCATGGCTTCGTAGGTGGACTCGCAGTCGCCACCCCAGTGGACCGGGTAGATCTGGCCGCCGGGGGCGGTGCTGCGGGCGAAGAGCAGACTCTGGGACGCGCCGTAGCGGTCGATCATGGTGTCGTAGACGACCTTGTTGAAGAGCAGGGTGTAGTAGTTGTGCATGCGGACGGGGTCCGACCCGTCGTGGTACTGCACGTTGCGGTAGGGGATGCGTTCGGCGAAGTCGGTCTTGAAGCTGTCGACGCCCATGTCCATGAGGCGTTTCAGGTGCGACGAGAACCAGGCACAGGCGTCGGGGTTGGTGAAGTCGACGACGGCCATGCCGGCTTGCCAGTAGTCCCATTGCCAGACGGAGCCGTCGGTGCGCTGTGTGGTGTGCAGGTGTTAGGACGTCCGCGGTGATGTTCAAGGGGTAGAGGGGAATTACCTTAATGAAATAGCCATTCTTCTTGCCCTCCGCGAAGAGCGGCGACGCTTGTCCAACGTAAGGGTTGATCCACACACTGATGCGGAGATCACGGTCTTTCAATCGTTTGAGGTAACCCGGGGCATCAGGGAACATGTCGTTGTCGAACTCGAAGTCGCACCATTGGTAGGACTTCATCCAGAAACAGTCAAAGTGGAAGACGCCCAGGGGGATGTCCCGGTCCCGGAACCCGTCCAGGAAACCGGTGACGGTCTGCTCGTCGTAGTTGGTCGTGAAACCTGAAGATAAGAAAACACAAGGGTTGGCGTCGGGCTAGGTAGGCATTGAGGGAACTCGTAGGAAAAGGCCACTCACTGGTAGTGAGCCACAAATTGTAACTCCACGACGGGACCAGACTAGGACGACCGGTCAAGGCCGTATACCGGTTCAGAATCTCTTTGGGCGTGCTTCCATACACCACAAAATATTCCAGCTCCTCGCCAGCGATGGAGAGATTCACGCGCGTAGTCCGCTCGGACTGGATCTCCAAGCTGACTTTGCCGGGGTTGTTCACAAAGACGCCGTACCCGTTCGAGCTGATGTAGAAGGGGATGTTCTTATATGCCAGCTCAGACGAGGTGCCGCCGTCCTCGTTCCAGATGTCGACGGTCTGTCCGTTCTTGACGAGGGGCCCAAATCGCTCTCCCAGCCCATAGACCCGTTCACCGACGCCCAGGTCCAGCGCCGCGAGCATGTATCCCTGGCGCTCGAAGAAGATACCATCGTCCCAGCGGGATTTCTCCGTCGTCTGGTCGCCGATGTATCCGATGGATCGCCACGAGTGACCGGTCAGCTTGCCCCTGGCTCCTGAGAATACGAAGTCCAGCTCGTTCGGCTCAGTCTTGATGTTCAAGTTTAGGGGGCCACTGCTGTATTGCAGCGTCTTGCTCTTTTCCTGGTGGATCTTGGTGTGACCGGAGGAGGCGGCCAGTTTGTAGTGAGGGCCATTGTCCACTTGGCCAGCCCTATTGTGCAGAGAAAACGGATGAGAGGATGAACGATAATGAAGCGGTAGAAACTTTATCAAAACCAAAAACGAAACAAACAGAAACCACATACCAATGGACAAATTTCACCCCGATGATACCCTCCAAGGGAGAAGTGACATGAGCTTGAATGGCCGCTAAAGAAGACAAAATTGCTGATCAGCCATTGAACCTCCCCACACAACTCCACGATTAACGGGGCGGGCGGACCTGAGTTTAGCGTGTCTCCACGATGTCTCTGGAACTTGTTCAAGAGGAGATCGACCGAGTCATTCTCAACGCTCAGTCTCTCGACATTATTCATCCAGTCAATGCGAATGCCTTCCTGCACGCAAAGTCAGCCAGTCTGCCCAGGAATAGCGACCAAGCAGGAAGAATGGGGAGAAGAAGCTGGGATTATCTCACGCGAAGGCGCCACATTCCCTCGGTGAACTTCATGCTGGGCAATTGAGCAAGGGATCAATTGTGCTCGACAAAAGAAGAAAGAAGAAGAGGGGAAAGAATCGATGACCCCCAGCTCGGAGGAAATACCCCGCCGGAGGGCCATTTAAGTAGTCGGTATCCCCCAATGCACCGGATAAACCAGGCGCGGAGCCGATTAATCTATCATTGAGCCCATATCCGGAAAGGGCTAAGGTCCGAGGACAGGACTGAGCGTGGTCGACTAGGGCGATTCCTTTCCCCTCAGTCGTCTGATAATGGCAGCTAAGGCGGGGCAAGCGAGGGACAATTGGGAAGCTGGATCGAAGGAGGGAGTTGGATGGGCAGAGGAAGACCGGTGGAGATGCCAAGCGGCCTGGGATGCTTTTTGCCTTTCAGCCTGAATTCGGTTAATTTGGCCTGGTTGCCTGGTTGGTCAGGCCATCAGACTAAGCCAGCCGGGTTCCTTTCAGTTATGAGAAACCAGCCTTCTTGTAAACTTGTACAGACGTAGAGGTACCTTGGTGACATTAATTCGATCAACTAACTCATTACATAACCCCAGATAGTCTAGTACATCCCTGCCATAACACATAACCCGCCGTCATACCAATCGAACCGGTCGTAGCCCGGTACTTCGCGGACTTCGATGCCCACTGGGTTCCTCTCGCGGCCGCGCGATCGAATCCAAAGACGAAATCGCCGAGGGCGTTACCCCCCGAGAAAGTGCTGGCGGAGGGGAGATATGGTGACTGACAACGCTGGCCGGCAATTCTAGTGAAGGAATAGAAGAATCCATCAGAGGCGTATGGGCCGGTTCGACCTTGGTGGATACCGGTCGGATCAGAGACTCGCTGTAGAATTGCTCCAGCTTGGCCGAGTCGCTGCAGAAGTCCACGAACGCGCTCAAGATGTGCTCGGGGGCGCGGTAGAGATTGGCCGAATCGATGCTGGTCGGGCCCTGAGGGCTGATGGGGCTGTTGGGATCGTGAATCGGGCGGGTGATGGGGGACAGGCGAGGCGATGCACGATCCATAGGATCATACGTGCTAGCCCTCGCTCGGTATTGGTCGGATCGGTCATGTCGAGGCATATCGCGACTGGCAGCACTTCGTGTACTGACTAGCCGATTGGCAAGGAAGAGGAAATCACCCTCGTCGGTGATCTGTGCCAGAACGCTGCCGGATCGGTGGATATACTGCGGATAACGGTAATCAGGAATGCCCCAAGAATAAGACACCTCCACGTCGGCAGGGAAGGCAGACCGCGCTTCGAAGTCTAGGACGAATTCGAATTTGCGCAAGATGGCTTTCTGGAAGTAGTGACGATCGGGGGTACCCTGCTGCGAAAACGATCCGTGGTGGAACAGCGTAGGAGCGGGCGCCTTCGGAGGGGCCGTTGTAAGCTTGACAAGATAGGGCTTTCGGAACGGCTGAGTCTCGTCAATGGCACAGGCCTCAGCAATCGGGACCTGCACAAGCTTGAGTCCGAACTTTTCCGCCGTAGCGGCCCATGAAAGTACGGTGTCCTCGATCAGCTTCGCAGTCGTGTTCATCCAACTCAGTTCAATGTGAAAGCAGTTATCCGGGTTATGCAGCCGATCGTAGTGGAGGTCAATGACCTCGGGTCGATTGGATCGTTTACGCGGATCGACGTCATATTTCATCGACTTCGACAGCATGATCGTGGCTTTGTTCTTGGATTTGGATGGAGTATTCGGCGTCTGCGCTGTGGACTCGTCCGTACTTTCTGTCCTAGCATGGGCACTGGGAATGCTAGCGGGCGAGTCTCGGGGACGTTCGCCGGCCGGCGTAGAAGGAACCGACTTGTCGGTTCGGATCTGAGGGAACCAACTGCCGCGAGACTCAGGGCGCGAGATCCGATACTCGCTGGATATCTGGTAGAAGTAGTTTCCGTCCCTGAAATTATGTCGTTTCTCGACGTGTTGGTATAGACCATGCTTCATCAGCTCGTTGCCGAACTCAACTGCCTCCTCACGGCTGTCAATATCGCGGAAGTTTTGAAGTAGCCACGTGGTGAGCTCGAAACCGATGAAACAGTTGTAATGCAATCGCCAGTGCCACCTGCGGTCCATCATTCGGACACCTTTATCTCCTTGGATAATGTGTGCTAACGAAGAAAGGCTAATGCTCGAGCGCTCAAGTAACTCTGACTCGGGCAACAGTTGCGCAGGGGAATTATCCAGCCCAGGGTCTGTAAGCAAGATTCGATCCAGCTCCGCAGCAACCACCTCAGGTGGGTTCCGGGTTTGATACATGATGTTGAGGGGGTTCTGGTCTCTCTTTTTGTTGGAGCTCTCGAACCGCTTCTCCTCTGGGGGCACGTATTTGTGTCGTTGCCATATATGAGTGAGTTGGTTGATTCCGAGTAGATGGATTTCTTCTTCGTTATCCTCGTTGAAGGACTGGATATGCCGACGAGATTGAACATGCAGTTGCATCGGGATAAGCACGTAACGTACACGCCAGAATTGCAGTTGCTGGGCTGGGTTAAACAGATAATCTCGATGCCCGGCAACATAGTTATCAGCATAATTCCAGTTGTACTCCTCGGCAGTTGAATCGAGTCTTATGTCCTTGATCCCATACTCAGGACTCAATATTGTGCGCATGGCCGGAGAGTAAATGCTGAAATTAGGTCTCTTCTCAGACGACAGGGAAGAAGAAACCCGATGAGTAAACCGCGTGACTTCAATTTCTGCACTATCAATACAGATCAGCCGGTGGATAGTGTTTCCCTTCGACAAGAAAACAGTGGCCCCGTCCTTTTCTAACCCTTGGGTGTCAAAGACGTTGGGAGATTGCAGCGCATACTGCCCCGAGACTTCGACCACAGTTTTCCCGACGACGATCTGGAATCCGTGAGAGAGGCGAAGAGAGATCATCTCTCGCAGGAGCATGCCGCGAGTTTTGGGAGCTTCAGTGCCTTCAGGATCATCGTTGGGGAAGACGCGGTATGGTGTTTGCAGGTAGTCCGAAGCAAGTTCGCTTGCACTGGGGAATTCTTCCGTCGTGAGTGGCAGAATGGCAGGTGACTTCAAGCTCTTCCATTTGACCACAGCGACGTGGGGCGGTCTTGGATAGGCATGTTGCCAGCGTCCGAACCAACTCGTATCCCGCAAGACATCTCGAGGGGTATTGCATGGATTGACCGAGCGAACCCAGGGAGCTAGTGCTTTGCTCTGCGGCGATTTGGGTGTCCCACCGCGCGAGCCGCCGTTCACCGTTAACTCAAACCTGGGACCACGCTTTCTCGACTGCTGGTGACGGGTATCTTCATTGAGGGGGATCTCGGTGCCAGTTGTTGAGTAGGACTCCGGAATTTCAGTACGTTCTGGCTGCTCCGAGCTCTCGTCGGGTTGCTTGGAAGGCACCTTGATGGAAATTGGTCGCGTAGGTGTCATAGAAGAAGCCTCAATGGACTTTCGAGGTGTGTGGCTTGGGGCAGAGGTATCAATCACGGTGGACGTCGATGCACTATCGGATATACTCGCTGAGTCCGTACTTTTGTTGTCTGCAAGTACGCCCGTGATCTTCTTCTGATTCGACGTTGGCGTACCCCTAGCATGTTCTACATTGACCTCGGTGCTCGCCTGAGCGCGAGGTGGTGCGGCAGTCAGGCCGCGCAGAGCAAAGCTAATGGTTCGCGATATACGCGGCAACTTCAACGAAGAGCTTGATTTAAGAGCAGGCTTTTTGGGAGATGCATTTTTGGTAGAAACTGGGCTCTTTGGAATTGCCAACGACCCGTCAATGTTCCGAGGCTCGGATATGACTGGATTTTCGCGCTCATTGGACTCAGTTTCATGTTTCCGAAGATGTGAGATCGATCGAGCCGAAATGCGGTCATGCGCACTGGATATTTGCACATCGGGCTCACTTGGACGCTTCTGCTTTACAGGTTTCCGGCGTTGGCGCCGTTTGGGGAAGGGATGGAACACACTATCGTCGTAGCTGTCCATCCATGCGAGCGTCGAACTCGGCGCCAATTTCTTGGATTTCGCCATCACCACGTCCCTCGGCATATTTTGAAGAAATGGTTCGGGCCGCAGACTATCACCAAGCTGATGCCTAAACGAGGAATTGCGAGTAAGAGAGGCTTTGGCAGGAGCCAGAGTGCCGGGACTCATGCTGAGACCAGCACTGGGTCGCCGGGCGCTACCTTGTCCCTCCAAAAGATATGGAATGGAAATGTTGGATTGTTCACTCTCCATGATCCCATTCATTTGGATTTCGTACATTCGAACTCTGGGTACAAACAGCTTAGACTTTCTGGTGACCGTGAATGGTATCGGTGCATTGGGGTCTTTTTTCAAGATTCGTCGGGCTTCCCTGTACGTTGCAGGATTCCAGTACGATATGTCCAACCAGTGTGGGATCCCGTAGTTCCAATCTCGGGACCCCGAGGACCACGGCTTCTTGAAACCAATTCCCGGAAGGGAGTTGTGTATGACTGATTTAGGAGAAAGATGCGACGTGCGATTCACCAAGCTAGCAAATGAATGGTGCATTTCAGGGGAGTAGCCACCATTCTGGATTTCAGCAAACGAGGAGCTCGACGGTCTTCGAACAGGCTCTCGGTATTTGAACAAAGGCACGGAGTGAAGGGGCATGGGACTGAGGCAAACCAAATCGATGGCGATCCCGCGATTGGTGAGAGCCTCCGTGGTCGATGCCAACGACTCATACGACACTTCAAAGACACCACTTCCGGGAGTTATGACTATAATAGACGTGCCTGTATGCACCATATCCCGATCTATGTGATCGTACGCCAGATGCGAAGACGCTAAGTGAATTGCCTCGAGAATATTGCCGCGAAGGGCAGTACTCGGCCGTCCTGCGATGGTTGGCGGCTGGTCCTGCGAGTTTTGTTTGGCGCCACTGGCGGTGGGAGTATCGGCATCATGATGGCGAAGGATTGAAACATCCCTCAAGAATGACCGGAAGTCCTTTTTAAGCTCATCCAAGATCGTGGTCCAATGGCCACTCGCCATATCATTCACCACTACTCGATAGAAGTCTCGCGTAGGCACGTGGTTCGGGTTAAACATGCTTTTCAGATTCTCCGAACTGAGAGTGGTCGAAGTTCCCATGGCCGACGCATCGTATTCAACCCGTGTGAACAGCACGATGGTGACTAAATGTCTAGCATCGGTATTGGCCCACCGCTTGAAAAGCTCCGGCAAGAAGCCATTGATGACCCGGCTGAAGAGAATGTCGCCCGTGCCTTCGGAATCAAAATCCCACATCTCTCTCGACATCTGAATGAACAGCACATACTTTGCCGACTCGCTGCGAAACACCGGAATGGTCTGGGGAGAGAAAAAGCCCGAGAGCGCCTTCTTCTCGCGAATGAAGATATTCTTTACGGTTGCCTTGATACTACCCATGAACACGATCTTCTGGCCCTTGTAGACGATCTTCTCAGCCAATTCCGACATAACCAGCCTCCACATGTCCGAGCGGACCATGTACTGATCGCGAAATGCAATGTCCACATGGGACGCCGCGCACTGCGCACGATCCACGATCGAGATGTGCACGGTCGAGCGATTCTTAAACCCAAAGATATTCGCTATACTAGTGGTAACCGAGATCTCCAGCTTCGGATGCCGGGTCTTGATATCGTGCGGCAACGGCTTGACGATAAAGAGACAACGGTTCTGCAACGGAGTTTTGAACTTTGACAAGGGATCCGAATGAAGGGTCGAGCCAGATTCCACATGGCTATCGCGCAACGACCTCGAGCCCGCATCCATCTTTACCGGATGCGCACCATCCCCGGGATACCGGGCGGGGAGGATCTCCACGACATCGCCCACATTGACCTCGGTGTCACCGAAGGCGGCGGGATTGAATAGAATCTCCTCTCTCGAGAAGGTTTCATCATGGACCCAGAGCGAGCACTGTCGTCGATCCAGACCGATCGAGGGCAACCGGACAGTCCTCTCCTCCGGCGTGGTTGGGCGATCACTCGGAAAGTCATTGTGAGACTGTGAGCCCAAGGAGCGCGAGGTGGAGAGCGTGTCCAAACTAGCAGCGCTCACCTGTCTAAGGTGAGAACGCTTCATGGGACCGCGCAACGACATCCTCTCTACCGGTGCAATTGCATTTTAGGGCTAGATGCGTATCATAACTATCAGACCATTAATAATAATGCATCTAACAGGCAGCCAATAATCGCTCGGCGCGAGGGGGGCAACGAAGGTAGAGAGGGGAACGAGTCGATCGGAGGTTATCCATGAATTCATCATCCAACCTCCTGTTGGAGTCGTTTTTCCCCACACGGGGAATTCCCAAAAGGGCAGGCGGTGTGACATCGGTCACCAGATCGTGGTTGATGCCTCAGGCATGCAAAAGCTGTCGATCGCCGATGTGTGATTACGGTGTGCTTTCCATCACATTCACGCGCCTTGCGAGTCATGATCATCTTATGCGTAAATTGCGTACGGCATCATATTGCATTCACTTTGTCGATCGTCATCTATATTTACCTAACCGAAACTGAAGTGGAGCCCTTCTACGTCAGACATACAACTTTTGGTGCCATATAGCCTATATTGTTATATTACTCTAGGTCCTACGCGTCCAGGGAATCAGGGATCAAGTGAACAATATATACCGCATATTATTGCTACGCAGACATGACCTATCAAAGACCCCAAGTGCAAAAGTACCGGCTGAATGCTGGTCAAGAAGACGTCAAGCGAAATTGGAATGACGAGGCAGAAGATGGCGTCGCAGCGTTGGCCAACACCAACAGCCACATGCAGTATATTATTGGTGGATCACCCTGATGGCAGCGAAAGAGAGCGACCTGATAAGTGATACCTACACTACGGTGTACAAAGTACTAAGATAATATGAAACAGCCATCCCAGGCACTCCCCTTCGCTAGACTGCAGCACAAACGATACTACCGAGTAACAGCACACCAGCGAAAGTCCCTTCGTCTCAGCAACTGCAGCTACTGGGGGCATGAATCAAGACCGGGATTTGAAATCTATCTGCTCATGTGGATGAGACCGGCATGGTTCTGAAATTTGGACCAGTCGGCCTGCTGATCTTATACTGTACGTAGTACTCCGCAGTCCCCACGCAAGGCGCCGTTCGTGAGGTCCTAAACGGTGAACTCTGAAGTGCCTGGGAGGCTGGGACTGTCCGCGGAGCACGGCGCCAATTCCGCATAATGGAGAGGCTGAGACCTGAGGACGAGATCGGATTTGAATAGCAGGATACGCCTATGCTCGAGACCGCAGCTTGTATTCAAAAATATTTCAAATCTTGGGTAACTCTATCGGGACCCATCGGGTTGAGGCGCTCGGCAGATGGTTCGAGGGAATTAGGCTTGGAAGGACGAACCATGGGTCATGAAATGAGGCGATCCGGAGTACGGAGTAGAGGTCGATTGTCAAGTCCGGCCTCATTCTTGCGAATGTGAGCACGAGCGATCAACACCCAGAAGGAGTCTGGAAAATGGAAAGATAGGCTTGATGCTAGTCTTGGATGAGCAAGCACTGATATTATGATGTTGGTTTATCACTTGCTCGGTTAGCAACTTAGCGTATTGGACGTTCTCCGTACTCCGTACGTGCATATTATCCCCCCCTTTCCGACTGGTCGAAAATTGATTATTAGAGATTCCAAGCCGTCTCGCATTTGGCTATGTCAACTGAGGCCTGCCAGTTCATTCCACGTATGCCGTAGTGTGCCTCCAGGCAGGGGCAATCTAATCCCTTTCTTCCCAGACCGGTGCAAGCACAAGTGGAAAATGTCCTCAGTACAGTTCGGATAGTTACATGGTTCAGTCCTCAGATTTCGAACCGTTGCCGAACGTCATCCGACAATATTCCAATATTCTCCAGAATGACGATGCGATTCACATTCTCAGCTGGGGTAGCAGCCGCGGTTACAATTCGTTTGCAGGTGCCAGATAGATTTTTCTTTCAGACGTGTGGGCACGAAACAAGGAATTGAAACGATCTTCGAATGATCGTACACCGTGTATGTTCCAATGCAAAACAATGCTCCTGATGTTTTGGTCGGTGACGCGAAACCCGGGACGCAGGGGATGGATGCCCAAGCGAGGATGCAGCAAGGGCAGGCTCAGGATTCAGTAGTCTGGTCAATAGACTACTCCAGTACGCCGTAAGAATGCCTCATAGAACACCACGGAACGGACTGCCAGCGAATAGCGAGAGTTGTGGTGGTGGGGACAGACCCACTCATAGATTGGACTTGTCCACGATGCCCACGGTGCCCATTATTCTGCGATTGTCAGTGAAGCTGTCTCGAAAAACGCGATTGCTTGGTTTCTTGGGTGTCAGGTCTCGTGCATTAGAAAAAGAAGAAAAAAAAAGGAAAAGGAAAGAGGGTAACCAGAAAGGCGAAAAAAGAAAATCAATGAACAAAGAACAGCGGAAGGATTAGGTGTGCTGCCGAATATTCAATCAAAGATAGCAATAACTGGCTTTAATTCCTTGAAATACCATGGGAGATCTGAAAAATTTGTGGTGATCCGTTCCCTCAGCCAGCACTCTACTATGTGTATATAAGCATGGGAAGCGATTAGTCTTAGTTATCTTAGTTATATATCCTGGGTCGGTCAGGCACTGATCCTGAATGATGTCATTTCATCACTGGTGCTCCTGGACAAGTTACGTTCATGTGGAGATTTTATGTGTGACAAAAAAATCAGTCTTGCACTAGTGGAAGCATAACACGCAGCTCTTGAGACATGGCACGATCTAAAAAAAAGGGCTAGAGAACGACCGTTGGATGTGTTGAGACGATGACGGGCTAAAAACAATTCAAACCCATACGGTTATACTCACTTAATGTTAAGCATTCTATATATGGCGACCGGTTTGAATATGACGACGGGTGTCACAGCCTCTCGAGAAGGTAGATGCAAGGCGATATCCTCATAATCTCCCCGTATCGGCGCGTTTCAGTGTTTCAGCAACGATGGGACCATCGTTGCTACTGATTGAAAATGGTCAAACGACGAGAATGGTCGATAGAGTTTTGTGGACATGTGAAGCATAGAAGACCTTAGCGCATAATCAGCGTCCCTCAGGGTCTCCATAAATCGCCATTGCAAGTTGCGGGTCGTGTTGGGTAACGAGTTCTCTGCACACTTTCTCGCCCCGCTGGAACGCAGGATCTTTGGCCGCAAGTTCTGCTAGCCAGCGGGTCGTTTTGGAGGCAACCTTCAGTAGCTTCCCACGTTTGGCTGTGTCTGGTTTTGCAAGCAGTAATTCAGTCAAAACGATGGTGATCGGTTGCATAAGCATGTGCAACATACACCACCAAGGTGAGGCGCGGTAAATCCAGGATGAATCTGGGTGCTCGGGCAAGAGTTCTATCATCTGAACCGCCAGGTCAACACATGCGACGGCCGTCGATTCACAGAATCTGTCCGATAAGTCGGTTCCTGAGCTCTGCCGGGTCAGACGGCTGAAACAAGGTTGAGCGACTAAGATCTTGGCGCTGTGGAAATAAAATGCCATATTCGTTCGCTCTCGTTCAAACTCCCGAGTATCCGTAGTAGATTGGAATGCGACCGGAAGCCTTTCGAGCCAAGCATCTATCTTTCCGTTCAAGGTAGAAATCGCCATCTCTATCTCCCGCCACAACATCCGAGAGGCTCCTGGAGCATATAGCGTGTCAATTGTTTCCCGCACAATGAAGGCCAGGTCGATCACATGGAGAAAGTAGAGCGAAGGATTTGGTTCGAGGGCTTCAACGGCACTGGAGGCAATTTGCTCAGACTGTTTACCGGGGCCAGAGAGTAAGGGATCGAGGTTGTCGGGCCACGCGGTGTCGGAGGCCAAGTATCCTGAGCGACCCAGACCGAGGATTTCCATGAAGAAACCCCGTGCATCATTATCTTTCATGAGCTGCTGAGCGTATACCGCTCCCTTGAAAGTCTCTTCCTCGAATGGTACCGGAACTGGTGTAGTGCAAAATTCATCGTTGCAACTTGGAGGGCGGCCGGTCATCACACAAAGAGTGAGGTCTAGTGTGTACAAGGACCACCATACCCGATAACGTGCTTCTTTCGACGGAGGACTAAGTGATTTGCTCTCGTTCCGTAGGTTCAGCCCCATTGTGCCAGCGGATCGTAAGGCTGCGCCACATATGCGCCACGACCTGGAAGACAAAAGAACAGAGAAAAGAGCATTAGCCAGGAGCTCAGTACTTGAACGGGGACAAAATAAACGGGCGCACCGGTTGACTTGACCCACAGAGGAAAGATAAAACGACATAAGACCCTCCACCTGTACCTGCTGTAGGTTGGGGTGCTCTAGTAGCGCAGCACCACTCATGTTGAGCTTCCACGCTCTAGAAAAGTATGTGCGATCATCATCGACGGCCTCCATTGGTCCTACTCGGGTCTGACGAGTATATCTCACCGCAATAGCAAACACTAGATTCAGGATGGCCAGCCATCTGTCTCCCGGTCGTACCGAACGGGCATAAAAGAGCCTGTATTGATCAAAAAATAGCGATCTGCCGATGATGGGGAACGATTGATTCACGACATTGAAATAAATATCCACCAGCTGATCCGCTACTGCTTGTGGAGGTCGCCGCCCAGGATCCGCGTCCCGACTAAATGGGAATTCGGAGTCATCTAGAAAAAAGTTTGCAGACGCAATGGATGGGTGACTCGACAGCTCTCGTGGAGATGGTAGATTAGAGGAATCGAGCATGCTTTGCAGCCGGTGTAGCCATGCAATCTCCGAGTGCTCCCCTACAAATCCTATCGCTTGAATCTTTTCATCACGATTGAAATCTTCGTTGGTGTAGTCTAGGCCTCCGAGTAGGGGATGCGAACTAGAGGGTTGAAGGGGAGAAGAATCTGCTGTTCTAGAAGTTGAAGATATCGCTGAGCCTCTGCGATCAGACGTTTCGGTGTTGTTATTGAGACTTTGCTATAGGTTTCCAATTAGACCGAGCTAAGATGGGAGGGGGAGGTCGTACAAAGGGGCGGCCCGCGGCACCACGACAGGGCCAGGGGCGCACACGCGGGGGAAAACAAAGGAGGACGGGAGAAACAGGACAGGGTAACAAAGGATCTTCTTACTTTCCCGATTACCTGTTCGATATACTCGGCAGTCTGCGAGTCCAGTTTGGGACAGAGCTCTTTCAGTAGAGCCACATATACGTCGACCTGGTTTGTCAGATCATTGATTTGCCTGATACCCACCGTTAGATTTTCAGGTAGCAGACCACAGAAAAATATCATCACAAAACGCACTTGAGCATCTTCTCTCGCTTTCGATCACCGTATGAGCACAGAAGTCCGGATTCATCGCATCGCACGCAGCTTGGGCGATGCCCACTACATTTTGCCTTCTGCTCTCGGCAGTTCTCACACGCCCGGCTGACTCGTCCGCTGGTGGTCCAATTGTTGGAGTTTGCCGACCTAGGAATTTGCACCTTTTTGTTAAGAGATCCGGTATCGAACACGACATGAGAGGCGTTTGGGCCGGATTCCGAAGGCCCGGACGTCACGTCGTAGTTGTTTGGAGGCCCAAGAGGGGCCTGAATGAAATAGGGGACCCCCCCGGCATAGAAGACATTGGGTTCATTTTCATGGTACTCTGTAGAAACCTGGTAGGGATGATAGTGAAAGGAGGGCGGTTGATTCGGGTTACTCATGGTCACAGAAGATGCAATTCGGTTTGCCACACCCCTTTCGTCCTTAGGTACCCTGGACAGTGCACGCAACTCAAAGAAGGAAACACTAAGCAACTAGTCTGACTCGAAGCAAACACTAGGTGGCCGTAAGCGCGGGAAATCGGTGGCCTCGATGGTTTTTGCCGTCGCAGTAGCAACATAGAACAGGCATATATAAAAAACGGGGCGTGTTGGCTGAGGGACCCAGATCCGCGAAAGAGCGAGCCGTGGTAGGCTGGAAGTCGCTGCCGTGTGCCCTTTCGGCATTAGGCGGGCGGGAATCGGATCGCTTCCGACTTTTCTGTTACCTTCGATAGTACAGCCAAATCCTCTTTTTTTGTCAGCAACACCCCCCTTTGAGGGGATTTTGAGACGCGGCACACCGAATTCAGTCAGTGGAAGGAGAGAACTGGGAAAAGCAAATCGTGATCGAAAAGGCTCGAAATATGGAAGAAAGAAGGGCCGTGCGCGGTAGAAGGCCGTGTGTGAGGGTAAAAGGAAGAAAACAAAAGTAATAATAAATAATAAATAATAATAATAATAATAATAATAACATTAAGGCTCCCAAGGCAGCCTGACGTACCAGAGCGATCATCTGACCGTTACCTGTTGGACCTGGTATTTTTTCTTTTTATTTTTCTCTCTTCGTTCGACATCCCCACTGCTCCAAGGCACGGGGTAAAGCATCCACAGATTGACGCATTCGTTCCTTGAACCCCTCGATAAGCGTGAAGACGACGTCGAACCTTCCCGTACCTTGCCGCAATTTCTAGACAGCAATGTGTCTCGAACATGGCTCAAGTCATGACCGCCTTGTTGACCACAAACTGTTGGGGACAAGGGTCAACCTGCCACATTTTAGATTCTCCGCTAGTGCGTGGTTCTAGGGATGCGAAGCCCCGAGTTCTGCCATGACAAGAGTGTTCATGATCGGCTTCGAATCGTTCGGTACCGCTCGTACCGCTCGTTCCGTTTGTTGCACCGAAACTGCCTTCGACAACGATGTTCTCGCTGTCTGAAGGGAAAGTCTCTGCGGCACCGAGTACTCGAGCAAGGAGAGAAGCAATGAGCGAGCTTCTGAAGCCTAGTCGGCTGAGAGAAATCACAAAGACACGGTTGTCTTTGATCCATTCCTGTAGGTTTTCAGGGGGGATCGACAATCAGACTCACACACCCATATATGCTGACTTGCACTGTATGTAGGAAGCGGTACGACTCCATCTTGGCCCATCCTGTCCTTCCTTCGCCTAAATATGAGACGGCGCGACTCGATTCTGGAACCCGATGACACATTGCGGGTGTAAACCTGTTAGCTACCCTAGCCTTTGACGACCATTGGGAATTTTTTTCGATATACCATCCCAGCATTCCCTCACCCACCGAACATGATATTATGCCAATCCAGTGGGAGTCGTTGGATGACAAACGAATACATGAAGACTGGGCGCGGGTGTTGTAGCTCGTTCGACACCTCTCTACTCTGACAGGTGAAGGGGTCGCTAGCTTGAGAAAGGCATAATGTGAAGTGTCAAGTTGGATGGTGATCTAGTACTCCGTCCACCGTAGAGCAAACATCATGAGCACGGCTCCTTTGCTCAATCTATGCACTCACAACGATGGCAAAAAGCAAGAAAGGAAAAGGAAGGGACAAAGGGTAAAAACAAGTCGACGATAATGATGGCAAGGCCATGAATACCCGCAAAGAAGCCAGTACACTTTGGGCTGTCATGACCTGAGAGGGGGCAGGTAAGGCTATTTGCATGAGGACTCTGACGCATAGAGAATTTGACGAGAACTTGACGAGAACTTGACGAGAACTTGACGAGAACTTGTTCTTGACTTCATCATTTTGCGACGCTATTACATCTCACAAACAGCATGGTGGAGAGAAGAAGCGAACTGAATGGAAAATGATACAAGAAAATCTATGTTGATAGGCTTGTCCGTCCGGAAGGTAACTTGCCTCTGTGAGAAATGAGCATCAGACAGAGACAGTCCATCAGCACGCGCGAGGCATGGCGACACCTTCGATTATGAATAGTGGTTGTGGCTTCAGCATATATATTGAATCCAACCGCAGACGCTGATTCAGTAGCCTGGTCTCATCCGTGTCTTTGCCACTTCAATTTGTTGCCGAAGTGGACGCTCCTGTCCAACCGACCTCGTCCGAGCTGAATGGTTAGTATTGACCAGCTTGAGCATCGAAATATGCACCTTCAATCGAGATCCAGGCATCCCCAACCACCGTAGAAAGCTAGACGCAAGGCTTGAGGGTCTAACATGGGAATGACCTGCACTTTTGCACGATACTTTCTGGTGCGTGCCAGTGCATAGTCGTGGGGAAGCCCCATGATGAGAAAAAGGATGTTAGGGAGCAGAGGAAGCCGAGAAGATCAACAAGCCGGGAACAAAACAGCCGACACTGGAGGAGACAGGGGTATGGCTGCCACAATCAGTGGGCGTGGGCAAGAGAAGACGCAAAAGGGACGTTGTGGAGAGAAAAAGGCCTGGCAGGGGTGGTGGTCAGGCCAATGCTGGCTGCCCCGGGAATACTCGTTATTGGCAAGGAAAAAGGTTCCGCTGAGGGCGAGAGCGAGTGGGTGACCGGTTAAGTAAGGCAGTCGCTCGCCACCAAACTTGTCCAATTGCCCCGGAGCAACTATTTTTCCTCATTCACGAAGACTGCCCTGCCACATTCGACCGATGCGATTTCGGTTTTCCAACCCTGCAGATCAAAGGAGAATATTCCCCGTGATAGGTGAGAATCTCGGGGTTAAATTAGGTATCCGGTCAATCGGTGTCACTTGCCTCGAGGGTGTTGGGTTCTCCCGAATTCTTCGATTCAACCATCTTCTCCATGAGGCTGCCAGACTACTACTGTTATCTCTTAGACGAGCACGCTCCGCGACCCAATTCTTCCCACAGTGTCGCATGACGCCCCTCTCCATTGCCAGCGAATCGTATCGTTGCTGTTTTCTGCCTGGAATCCCCTCCCTGTCGCTTTTCACTGCTTCTAGACCGACCCGACCAGCCTGGGCCAGTTGCTGCGCGTCGACCATTAAAGACAGGCGCTCTCTACAAGTGCTTTCTACAGGAAATACTTGTCGATCGGCAACATACGACCTCTCTGGTGCATTCAAAATCCCCCAATTGCGAGGGTTTGGGGTGTGCAAACAAGACGAGGCTTCCGCGCCGTACAGGGACCGGTCGCATACGATCAGAAAAGACCCAAAATGCTTGTCTCTTGAAGTGCGGTCTCTCGGATCGAAATACGGATGTGATAGAAAGCCCCCGAGTTACAAGCGAGAGATCGGGTGGAAACAGCCGAAGCCATCCAGAGCCTGGTAGGAATGTGGCGGTTCCTTGATTTTGTGCGCTTGGCCCCTGTTCGGGCGTTTCTGAGAAATTGGCATATCGGCCACGGTCGGTCCATTCCTGAGTCATTCCGGACAGAAGCCTTAGAAGCAAGATTGTCTAAGGAGCGAGCCCGCACATACTCGTCGTACGGACTCGCAAATGAATGTGAGGGCCGAAGGTGCCTTTTGGGTAATAATCTACTTTATGGGTAGGTTTATAGGGCGGCACTCGGTTCGGTACCTATGATTGTGGAAAGAATTGAGCCGCACTGACCTAGGCCTTGAAGAATTGTGCTTCATTGTCCGTCACGCCCATGTAGAGAAGCTGAGGTGCGCGCTCGACCGGCAAATGGTGCAGGTTTTTCTCACTTTCAGACGACCAAACTTATCTATTACGTTTAGTTTATTTGACTCAAGAGGACATACCAAAGCTGGAGGATCTACCACAGACTTAGCATGCTATAGTCCAGTAGGTATCGTGTAGCTATTCCCAACCTATTAGGACATCCGGACACGGTGCGCGTTGCTTTCCTAAGCAAGTTAACTGGGAAGATGTTCGAAGCAAAGTACTTACAACACTTCATTCAATAGGCCATGACTAGGTAGAGAGTGCAATTACATTCGCTGGTAATATCTTCTCGTGATCGACTAAACTTGGAATCCATGCCACCAGGTCAATGATTCTCCCGCTGGCAAGAGACATTGTAATGTACAAGGCATCACTCCTATTGCGTCTCTTGTGCCCCATGTTTCTTGCCTTGAATCTTACTTGAATGCAGCCTCTTCCGACCACCCGTGGCATTTTATGTAGAAACCCTTCGGCTTTCCGCCCTCAATACGCAATGAACAAGACTTCTCACACAGACAGCACATGGACCGATTATCTTATCTTGTGGTTATTTTGACTACCACACCTAGAGCTTCTATTAACAGCAAGACCTCCCTTGTTACTGAGGAGTTAGTGATAAAACGGACTTTGATTTGCTTACGTTCACACTCACAATCCAATTTCAGCAAGCAAGGAACAACACGATACTTGCCCGAGAACAGGCTCCACTAAGGGCGCATGTTGGCACAATGTTCACATGCCCTCATACCGAGCTTCTCACAACAAACATTGTTCTCGATGACCACAAAACAGTAAGAATCTTGCAGTGTAAAACTATATAAAGGCTTGCCGCCGAGGAGGTATCCATCGCCACCAGTCGCCGTGAACATGGGATCGAACCCTTCTTACCTGACCACTCTTCCTTAAGTCGGGGGGGGCGGGGGCTTAGTAGCTGCCATGCGTTCTAATCGTAGGGGATAGGACGCAGCTTAGATATCTCATCACTGTATTCATCCATTATCAGTAGTCGGTATGACCTTATCCGGCCTACCAGGGCATCTTGTTTGAAGATTCCGACCCCAGAGATGTCTCCAATCCCCATGACTCGATAAAATCGGCGCTTGACACTGCTTCCCTTCGTTGGCATTGAAGCTCTGTCAAGGCCTTAGCCTCAGCAGGATCTTGACCCATAATGCCTCGACGGTGCGGTCATTGAACCGCCATACCGAGGTTTTTACTCTACCTTAGTTACCCTCTACGCTGGTTAGACGATATCAAACCGTTGTCGATGACCCGTAGATACAGGTAACAGGCTGGCAAACGGTCTCACGATAGGGCTTACGTGCTAGTTCCAGAAAAGGGGAAATCTACCGCATGCGTGTGAACGGGTAAGATGCCTGAGGTTTAAGTACCAAGTCATAGCCCTTTGATATCTGCAACATTAGTTATACAAGACCTCTTTCTTATTACCACCATTCATCGCCAGCCTAATAGAAGGACCCAGAAATCTAGATCCTCCATTATATAGCTACTGTGATCACCGAGGTGGCTATTAATCACCGTAGTATTCACCTAGTGCCTCGAACTTCCGCAATCCGAAAGCTAAGAAGTACATCTTCTGGTTCCCCGGCTCTACTATACAGCCATTCGCAACAATCTGAGGGCCGTAAGTCCATATTCTAATTACTATTCCTATAGATTGATTCCGATTATAGTGGAAATATGGTGTTTAATACTGTATGACCAATTACAGTCAACTTCACGATATTGTGAACGAACTTTCCACACGGCGATTCGCGAAATTCGGAATATGCAGGCCAGAGGGTGTATATATGTACGGGACTCTATAGCCTGATACATAGCAACTGAACGCTTTGTGTATGCACACTTATCACAAGATCATCACATTCCACTGATCAATCTTCAAAATGCATAGGTAGCTCTAGCGGACTACAGTTCTAAAAAAAATAAAAAAATAAAAAAATAAAAAAATAAAATAAAATAGAATAAGATAAACAAGCATAGATATCCAAACAGACTGGAGGGAAGAAGCTGTGGCTCCTGCGCATTCTAGGCGCGTTTAGTGCGGAGACAACAATCAGATTGTTCATTTCTTGCGCCGTCGTCCCGTGATTTTGGTATCCAATGAAACAGGTGCCAGAGGATGGCAGAGGAACCCTACGGCTGATCCCAGGAGATGGAGCTGTCAAGATGAAGACCTGCCATCTGGGTCGGTAGTTTGACGTGGGGGTGAAGAATGAAGATGCGAATGGCCTACGTACAGTGTACGTGTATCTATTTTTGGGTCACTTCCAGCATACTCAGTACACAGTAAGGCCACATCGGCCTACCGGTGATGAATTCACGTGCTGTTGCATCTTTCTACTGTGTAGAGCTTAAACTGTATTTATAATCCACCGAAAAGAATACTGCAACCCCCTTACCGAGCGACTAGCGATAAAAATATATCCGCAGTCATAATACTCCAAATTATTCTCGTATATTATACATTAATAGACCGACTCAACAATACATCAGCAATCCGTTAGCGGACACAGCCGACCTCAGTCGTCAGCCAAGGGCGCACAAAGAAGAGGAGTAAAAAAGGAAAACGATGAAGCAGCGCCCAACCAGGGCGAGGGGGAAACGGAAGAGTTGGCTGAAGGCAGCGCTAGCAGGGATGGCGAGACTTTAGTGTGCAGCCCGCGTCGTCGCCAAGTCGGACTGGCAGGGGTGCATCCGTGTCCGTGTCCATTTCCTTCCCCGAGATCCTTCGAATCCTTTGGCTTGACTATCAAAATAATTTAGTAATCGAAGGGGGTGTTTTTGATCTGATTATCCTGGGGAATTTGGATGCATGTGTCTCAGATTAGGAGATTCTTAACATTTGAACGCCGAAATTATCGGTCGCAATCGTCGTGCAGAGTCGAAATGGTAGGCAAAGGCGGGATATATCGTTAGGTTGTGGCCACTACGGAGTACGAGATTAACGAGCTCTACACGGTGTACATAGCAAGCATACCTGCCCCCAACATGCAAAAGGCGGGTTGGTAGTAGAGTACGTCGTACTGGCCACCTCTTTTCGATAGAAAGCGTGTCGCTTGAATGAGGGGACAGGCCCAAACGCGAGCGCTAGTCATCAAGTCCTCTGCCTCGACTTCCAAGGCGTGTCGAAATGAGATCTACACGACCCCGTCCCCGACCCCGTCCCCGAACAAGTCATTATTATAAGATATGATACCAACGGTCCCAACGGTCATACAAGATCCACTGGCAGGATGGACGGCGAGGAAGCACGGTCCTATCCACCCAGAGCGATGGGATCTTCCGTCTCCGTCCATAATATGTCTTCTCAGATAGACTTATGGGTCGTCGCAGCTTGGTGTACGGCATGATTCGCTCGAGTTCCAACGCAAGGGGACAAGGAATCCACGATCACGATCGTACGGGGCGCAACGCATCTCCGCGTCCGGGCCGTTCCGTTGGCCAACGCTGGTTCTGTTCATTCAGCCTTTCAGGGACGGGGTTCGTGATGTTTTCAAATTGGGGGCCGTTTAGGAGGAGGATGTTCGTTGAGATGGGGAGGTTGAATGCTTATATCGCGCGAATGGCGGGCAAGGAAACGGGGGCGGCAACGAAGAGCCGTCGAATGGCTTGGCCATTAAGGGATGGTAACCAGCGCTGGTTAAGACATGTAAAACAAGATATAGATAAAGACCTTGGATGAAGAATTAACTGCTTCATCATTGGCGGGGAAATCCTCCGTCCAGCAACCGACGCGCCGGTGAGATCGTATTCCCAGATTGACCGACCTGGACCGATGGCTGAGTTCATCTGACCATCCCTGCCTGTCATCCCTACACAGTAAGGTTCAATAAAAGCTGGCCATGACGACGCCTTGAATGTGGTCAAGCGCCGACCGGATCAGCTGAGACAGTCGCCGGATAATTTCCGCGGAACCAACCGAAAGGGAGGCGGGACAATTTTCGATCAGACTGAATGGAAAGAATTGGCCGTTGAGCGATGATGACCATGGTCTTCATATGAACATCATTCAGACGTCCCAAGATGGCACGTGGGAGACAATCTGCAGGATCCCAAGAAGCCGTTGAAGCCGACCAGGACCGGGGGATTGATTCCCTGCAGCTGAAGAATCGAAAATTGCCGTGCCAAGACTTGCTCATCCGTGGCGCCCGTATTTGCATGTTTGGAAGGGGAAACCTTGACGAGACAGATTGACTTTTTCGTTGCCTTCTGCCTTCTGCTCCATTTTCAGTCTTTCAGTCTTTTCGGCAGTCCGTGGCAGGATCAGTAGCCGTGTGGCCCCCATTTCCTTCCCCCCCTCTGAGGAAGGTGGAAGTTTCGCACTCAAAATAATTAAAGAAACTAATCAGGGATCGGGCCACCGCAGAGATGCAACCAAAATGGTGGGGCCCGAATTAACACACCCTTTACTCTTTAGTGTTTTTAGGGCGCCTGAATGACCGGGATTCCCATCCTCTGGAATTTCTGCTCACTGCTCAGTTGTACTCACTACTTCTTACTAGGAACTCAATAGGAAAATCATAGGAAAATAACTCCTGCGCCTAGTCTCCTATTCCTAGTTTCTTTAATCCTCCACCCCCCCCACCCAACTCGCCCTCACACGGACTCGGCTGTCCGCTTGTCCGCCGCTCCATATAAACTTCTTGCCTACCTGCATCGCGGCCTCTCCTGTCCGCGTCCTTGTCCGGCTCCAGCCACGTGGAATGGACCTCCTTTGATGATGGTGATATCGGCTTCAAGTTCACCAGCCTCGTCAAGCCAGGCTCTGGTGAAGACCTGCGAGACCTGTGTCCGTGCGAAGATTCGCTGCTTGCGCACTCCCGGTTCGCCGGTTTGCGACCGGTTAGTCGTCCTCCCTCCGTCGCGGTTGTACACTGCCTCTTCAAAGGCATCATGGCCACTGACATCGAATTTCCTGCCTTAGTTGTCGACGATTGAATAAGGACTGTTACTTCCGTCCTGCCCGCTCCCGCTACAATCCTGCAAAAAGAGAAACGTAAGGCGATCCTTCCTCCCCACTCCAACAATCCGCAACCCCGCCAGAAGAACAGACGAGCTGATACGATCCGTCTTCTCCCGGTTATAGACGCATCGAAGCCCTCGAAGGAAAGGTCAACCAGCTTCTAGGCCAAATACACAATGAATCCCAAGCCGGATCGAGTCCCAGCTTGGACGGTGACACCACGCCGCGGGGGGAATCTGGAGAGTCGACACGAGTGTCGCAGGATGTGATCTCCAGAGAGGTCATCACTTTCGACCATGCCGCTTCCCTTCTGGATGGCTTTCGTCGAACCATGATGCCGCACTTCCCATTCGTTATCATCCCCGAGAAAACGACGCTGCAAGAGTTGCGCGAACAGAAACCTTTCTTACTGCTGGCGGTTCTTACGGTTTCCCTGTATCAGAACCTCTCGCTGCGACGCATATTCATGGATGAGTTTCGGACAGCTGTAAGAGAACGGATGCTGTTCGGGTTGGTAGAGTCACCATTCGAACTTCTGCAGGGATTGCTTGTTAGTCTCGGATGGTAGGCCCTCTCTCACTTTGATGCCCGGTATACTCTTATCAAGCCAGATCGATTAATGAATCTCCATAGGTCACAATATCTATACCAGCCGCGCCAGTTCACGACCTACTTCCATCTGGCGCTGAGTATAGTCGTTGATATGTGGCTCGATCGACCCCCCGAACTACGAAGCTGCTCTCGATCAGAGTTCGGGCCCAATCAAATGTCCCCGTCGCATATGGCGGCGGTTGCACGGGATGAAAAGAGAGCAGTGATCGGATGTTTCGTGATTTCGTCATGGTATGTGATCGACGCTGCTAACGCTCCTGCCGCCTGCTAACGGACACCCCCACAGCGTCTCGATCATCATGCAGAAGCGGTGCACCTTCCCTTGGACTCCCCACATCGAGCGATTCGCCATGGAATTGGCACAAGATCCCGAGTATCCAAGCGATCAATTTACGATTCATCTCGTGCGGCTTCAGCATGTTCTTGAGAGAATTGACGAAATGTCGGTTAGCCATCCGCCAGGCATGCAAGGTCGGGTTGCAGAAATCGAACGTCACATCTATAACTTTCGACAAGAGATGGAAGACTTCAAGGCGCAGCTATCGTTTACAAGGACGAATTGCCGTAAGTAGACTTTCATCACCCGCACTACTCTGACAAGATATGCCTAAGTCGGCCCACAAGCATTGACAACATATCTAACGTCCGTACAGTCATCATTAGCATGCAACTTCACACCTTAGAGTTGTACCTGACCCAAGTCAGTTTGTTCGACAAATTTCATCCCATATCATCCTACAACTATCCTTCTCCGACAACCTCCAACCCAGATGCACCGCCATCTTTCCATCCTCGACGACAAAGAGAGCCTTCAATGCTCCCGACTTCTATGCCATTCCGAATTGACTCGCTCTGCCGCGGGCTCATTGCCGCAGAACGTTACTTCGATTCCGTCTTGACTTGGCCCGTCGGCGTGGAGCATAACACCAGCTACATGCAGTGGGTCCAGATCGGGTTTATTCTCGCCATCTCCGCAAAAATAGCGGTCGCGGCGTCAGACCCGTGTTTCTATCGAAACGAACGGGTCGGACCGCTGTGCGATGCACTCAACATGCCGGTGGTTCTGCACAACTGCAGGAGGCGCATGCAGGCGCTGTCCAGTTACGGCATGGACGAATCAGGCGAGCCAGATGTATACTACCACTACGATCAATGGCTGCGACACATCCACGAATGGTTCGATCGGAATTATTGTCTGGCGCAGCCGGATGGCCTTCCGGCACAGCCCCGAGTTCCATCGTCTGTCCCATCGTCTGTCCCGTGTTCTGTCCCCTCGTCTGTCCCTCCGTCTGTGCCTTCGTCAGTGCCTACGTCCGTTCCTGCTCCTGCTCCTGTCCAAATGCCTCCGGCAAACCCGCAGGCCACCATGCACGTGAACCCGTACTTCTCTCCGCAATCGCGCGACGGAAGTCAACCCGGCCAGATCTCGGTGGACAACACAGGGCTCTCATGGCTGGACACCTACCAAGATGCAACCACGGAAGAAATCATGAACGGATGGATGGCGTTATCGGCAGTACCACTATAAATAGGTTGATAGGGTTATTTTTGGTTTTATTTCGGAGCTCGGAGGTTTCTTTACTTGGTTTCAAAACGTGGTACATCCCATGATGTAATTGGTCTGGGCTCAGGTTATATATTTATATATATTGAATTTCTTGTGCATAGTAATACAAGTCACTTTGAACACGCTGTCCCTTTCCTTGCTATACCAACTACGCTATCATAACTGAACCTTGAATCAATGTATCAGCCCTGCATGCCGTTCATTTAACCTGAAACCCGCCTCTACCCGTCAGGCAAGGCGGAGCATTGCATCAGGCTGATTTTCATCTTTCAATTAGGACATGACCACTGAGATCCCTGTATAATTCTTATCTTGACGGCCAGCTTTCGAAGACAACCGCGCAAAGCGGGCTTAGTTTTCTACTTCACCTCTATTACCACTTTCAGCCGTATACCCTGGTCATGTCTCCCCAAATATCATCGACTTATAAAAACTATGCTTGGAAATTTGTATATGGAATTAGTTCGTATATATTCGACAGAACGACAGAACCTCGCTCTTCACTGGTGGCTTTCACGGTTATAGTTAGTCTGGTTGATTTCACATGCATTCAAGGGTGACAATGACAACATGCTGTATATTTATCTATTCTGGGTGACGCCATAGAATCATACTGAACCTGTTAGTATGAGATCTCAGTTATTCCAGTCCAAGAGAACAACCAGACTTAAAGCGAACTTCCAGAACTCGTGATGTGAAATGGAACAAAGTGGAGCCTTTGATATCTCCATCGACGTATGACATGAACCCCTTGGACTCACGCGACCTATCATAGCAGAATAACCGGGAATATCCTACAAGTCCATAGTCACGACCGGGCACTATTCACTGTCTCTCAGCTATCTTGGCTATTCCTGATATAAATCATGTCGTACAATCGGTGTATTCTTGCTCGCCTCTTCATACTCAACATCCCGGTCCATCTTCATTATATTTTCTACCTTCATCTTATCTCTTCCCACGTAGTGTCTGCACATTTGATAGTTTTCCGCAGAGACACGGCAGATCCTCGTCGCAATGAAATTCTTTTTCTACTTCTTCTTTCTCATTCATCTCCTCTCCCTTGCGTTCACCCTCGAGACTGCCACCAAACCCGAAGACAAGCTCGAGAACATCGCGCCCATCGAAGACGACGAGCCCAGTATGCCTGACAACATGATCGCTCCCGACTTCGACGACGATCATGCCAGCCTGCAGGACTTGGATCCTAACGCCCAGTCCAACAGTATCGAGCCACGCAAGTGTGTCGGAGTAAGTCAATCAAGCCTGATCAAGTCCGGCACATAACTCCCCCACTTCCCAAGACAGACAGACAAACCTACCGTACAAAGGACCAGCCTACTGACCGAGAACCAGCGTTGCCGCAGCAATACAAACGACTGCGTCTGGAAATGCTCGGATGATTGGAGCAGGGTCGTCAAGCCTTGTCATGAGTATCGACCTGTATGTATATCATCTCCTCCCTGCTCGTTTGATTCTTGTCTAAGAGGCTACTTGTCATCTGTATATTTTATATAAATAGTGCTAATACACATGCTGTGCTAATAGTGCAGGCGCGATCGTCGCCACTGTCATGTCTTGGCGAATTCGAATGACTGGGCGATTTGCAGGTAGATACTAGGCGGGAATTTCTTACCTATCTACCTACTTGCTGAACAAGATTATGGACCTATCCATCTGAGCTTCAGCATGAGGCAGAGAGGAGTATCTCAAACGACATATGGCATGTTGCTAGATAGACATATCTTCATAATGCATTCATGTGAAATACTGCTGCCGATTACATCGATATACTTTCCCCAAACTCTGCGTAGGTACCCATGGCTTTGGTAATCGTATTATCATGTCTTTCTCACATATCTGAACTGATAATGAAGACGTGACTACTATCTCGCAAGAACTAACCATTCATTGGTATCGGTCGTCAGAGTAATTTGATTCTAGGCATTCTATGGATGAAAACAAAGCATTAGAAACGCATAAATCTACAGAAAGTGAGTCAAAATCAATCATTGTCCAAAAATATCTACTCGACCAAGCCGTGAGGGATAACTATCTCGTCTCCGTCCGACTTAATTATAGCAGCAGCTGTTTGATCGACAGGGGATGCGCCAGAGTACCAGCTTACAAAACCAATGATCTTGAATCCGGTACCATCTGTTATGTAAGTCTACTGTTGAGATCTGATCTAGACCTTTACCGAAACAACTTAAACCACACTTATCCGAACCTCGGAAGAACGGTGGGTCTAGACCCAGCGTCAGTTCACATGCTGTAAGACTTTCTCCGACTCAGGATTCTGTCGTGCGTTGAGTTCTGGTAAGCGAAGCGACAGATACTGGCAGTTTTGCTTGGTATGGAGGCTTCAAAGAGGCTAGTCTGGAAGGCAGATGGACACTGGGATCAGATTATGCGTTCTATTAGTTCCGTGGATGCAGTATATACTATATTCATGCAGTTTGTATCGAATTTACTCGTTCATAATTTGCATATCAGGTCATTGGTAAGGTGGTGGAGTCGGGGTTGTCGGTCTTTCTGGTAAATCCTCGGGCCGGCCTATCCCTATCCACAGAGACGGTTCAACATTCCGATTGCAACGAGCTACCGAGATAAAACACTACTTTTTAGAAGAAGAAAAGGATAGCCTGCCTGGGATTGAGACAGGGAAACCCCCAAGATCGACAAAGCTCTGACCAAACCCCGCTCCAGAAGTTGGATCAACATGTGAACAGCGCCCTATCCAGCATCTCTATCTTGAGCCTTGACTCAGTGAAACGGATTCGGAGTTCCCTCAACCTATCTAACCAATTCCAACTCCTCTTATCTAGAAGCAGCCCCTCCCTGAAGAGGTAAACCTTATGCCCAAACAACCGCCTACCACCCCGTGTTTCACCACCCTCAATTAAGCTCCCGCCCCTACCGGCCCAAATTTGGGACGTCTCAAAATTCAACCTCTTTCCACGGATTTTGGATCGTCAATCCCTTCCTGTTCCTTTCTGTAGTCCGAAAAGGCGCGAACAGGTGGTAGGATCGCGTAGATCGGGTTCGGGGAATCGTGCTCCGGAGTTTGATCTCGAAATGGGGGATGTGCATGTGTCTCGGAGGACATGGACAAGGGAAGACGAAAAATGTATATAAAGGTCGTTGATATCCAGCAAGAACTGTCTTTCTTTCCTTCATCCCATCGCAGTTTCAGTTCTCTTCTCTCCAGTCCAAGTCCAAGTCTTTCGTTGAACCTTCCTTCGTTTTCCTTCTTCCAAAGTACGTACACACACACATATCTCCTTCCATTATCAATTTCAGCCCCAAAAAGCCAAGCTAACCACCGAAACCCATTCCAAAGCCACCACCAAGATGCAGCTCATCACCTTCTCCGCCCTCGCAACCGCCTTCCTGGCTGTGTTCGCGGCCGCAAACCCCGTCGAGCTCGAAAAGAAGGAAGCCAACCCGGCCTACTACCGCGAGGCCGAGGAGTACTGGCGCCGTCCCGAGTACTACCGTCCCGAGCACTACGGCCCTGCTCCCGGCGCTGGTATCGGCATCGGTGCTAATGCTGATGCTGCTGCCGATGCGCACGTCGGTCTGGGTGTCGGCGCTGGTCGTTAATTCCCCCTCTCTAGTGGACCCTGACTGTCAGTCAGTCAGTCGATCTCGGATATGATGAGGTATGTGAAACCACACTATTTTCTGTGTGAATTGATTTACTGGACTTATGACTGATGAATATTCTGGATGGGATTAGGGCTAGAAAGGGATTTATTGGATGTGTTTGTGTCCCGAGGGCGCTTTGGCTGTTTGGCTCGGTTTGTGGGCTTGAGGTCTACTTACCTACGAGCTGACCTACGGGCCTGGTCATTCCTTTTATTGATTTGATTTTTATGATTTATTTGATTGGGTTGATTTGGTCGCTGGGGAAGAATGATGGAGGAGGTTTAATGTTTGCTTATATATGCCCTAGAAAGGGCTGGACTCCCTAGACTATAATATTTTGACAATATATAATCTATTTGGGTCGGAGATATTTCTTTGCTTTTCCTATGTGCAGGAAGTAATGGTTCGAAGGCTATGGTGGATCGAATCTTGTTCAATTGCCGGCCTAGTTCCGATAATACGTTTTGATGTACCGGTGCAAAAATGGCGAGGGGCAGTGCTTCCGGTGCTGACCAGTTGAACTTTGTATATCTCGATATAACTGGTTCATATACATGGATGATTGAGGTGATGCTCGGAGTCTCGAAGACTAGGAGCATTAGAGGTGCGTTGACTTGGGCCATGACGATGCATTAGTTTGGTTATTTTATTTGCTTTGGATTTCCTCGACGTCATAACATAGACGTTGGTTTTGATATGTAATCCCATAGTATTCTTTCTCAATTGTCCTAACGAGATTCAAAGATACCATTAAGTGTAGTAGCCTGTGGACTGGTAAGATTTGATTGCTGCCTGGCGTTGATCGTCAACTACGAGAATTGAAATCCGGCAATGGCCCAACTCCAGATAGCCGTCAACTTTCGGTATTCAGACGCGTTGGATAGTTCACGACGGATGCAATGCCACGCACAAGCAAACAAAAGCCGATTTAGTCTGTAAAGTCTTGTAATCGGTCAAGCATCCTTGCGTCAGGTCGAAAGGGCATTGTCGCCCCCAGACTCAATGGGCACATCGAAAATCGCATTACGACAGAAACCCTGACATCCAGAGTATAACCGTAACTAAGTCGCCCATTCGATCTCATCACCCGCGTCAATAACCCGGACTTTTCGGCCAAACAGATTTCGAACGGTAAGACGGCAAGATTCCGGCGAACACCCCCTCAAATACCGCAAAAGGCTGAGACAAGGCCCCCAGGGCATTGCCAAGGGCAAGTGAATTCCGAGCATCCCAAGGGTAACCCTTGCATACCATCGACCCGTCCAGCAAGCCGTCCCCCTTTTCATACCTCATCGGCTAATGGTGGCACCCTAGTGACCGTATTCCTCGGTGAGCAAAATCCAGCACATCTACAGCAATTGTGGCCAGACGGCATTGTCCCGCTCTTGGCACCCTGGAGGTCCAATGGGCATCGAGGTAGGGTTGGACAAGGTTGACACCCCATGGGGAATCCCCGCATTGATCGACAACTGGAATCGGGGAGATTTGCCCGTTCTGATAAGTTGGGTAAAGAACGGCGACATGGGCTGTTTGTTGGATTGTATCAGGTCGTTGAGTCTGGTCGTGGTGAGGGTTGGGTTTGTTTGGTGTTTGGGAAAGAGTATATATATATGTGGGTTGTGGGCCTAGTGGAAGTTAGCATGAGTATTCCTTCTAGCTGTGATATCTGTTTTTCACAAGTTTCCCTCTTCTTCTATTTGTTGTGAAGTCATTGTTACCGGTACTGTGGGAGACTGACCACGCAATGGACCAACATACCTACGATGACCGCGACAGCGACGACAAACCGCGGTCAGAATGCCACATTGAAGTGCTCAAGCCCGACCTGTCCAATGCGACAGACGAGACCGAGGACATGGGCACCGGCCGATTCATATGGCTCGTTGCCTCGACTGCCTCGATCGGCGGCATGTTGTTCGGGTACGACACGGGCATCATCTCCGCCGTATTGGTCTACCTGCACGACGACCTGGGCCATGACCTGTCGCCTAGCGAAAAGGAGATGATCACGGCCCTGTGCTCGGCCGGGGCATTTGTCGGCGCCATCATCGCCGGACTGATCGCCGATCGATTCGGTCGTAAGGATACCATCTACGTCGGGTGTTTTCTGTTCACCGTCGGCGCGATCCTCCAGGCCGCGGCGTACTCGTTGGCGCAGATGGCCGTGGGCAGATTGATCGTCGGGTTCGGAGTGGGTTCTGCGGCGATGATTGTCCCGATGTATATTGCAGAACTGGCGCCGACGAAGCATCGTGGTCGGATGATTGGGTTAAACAATGTGAGTATCACGGGTGGACAGGTGATTAGCTATGCAATCGGCGCTGCGTTTGCCAACGTGGACCATGGATGGAGATACATGGTTGGACTGGGAGGTCTTCCGAGTTTGATATTGGCCGCTTGCCTTCCCTTCTGTCCGGAGTCGCCTCGCCAATTGATATACCATGACCGACACGAGGAGGCGAGACAGGTCCTGCAGCGCATTTTCAAACATGCCACGCCGGAGCAGGTTGGCGTGAAGGTGCGGTTGATCGAGGATGCAGTCCGTGAGGCTCGATCGTACAACGAGGGACGCAGTCGTCTGCAAATGATTAAGCAGCTGCATACCAATCCGGCGTATTTCCGGGCGTTGGTATGCGCCTGTGGATTAAGTATGTTACCTTTCCGCATTTGACTTCGCAAAATCAGATATGGTACCCTCGCTGACCTTTGTATCGCAGTGGTGATCGGGCAAATGTCCGGATTCAACACACTCATGTACTATTCCTCAACGCTATTCGCGCTGGTCGGGTTCGCCAACCCTGTGGCCGTCGGGCTCGTCGTCTCCGGCACGAATCTCTTCATGACCTTCGTGAACATGATGGTCGTTGACCCCTGGGGACGACGACGCGTCCTCGTTTCCACAGCCTGGGGCATGTCCGCCTCCCTGATCGCGACGGCAGTAGCCTTCAAATCTATTCCCGTCGATACGGAGACGCTCGAGCTACGCGATACACAAGTCCAGGCGCCCGCGATCGTGGTCCTCGTATTCATCATCCTCTTCGTAATCTCCTACGGCGTCTCAGTCGGGAACACGGCGTGGATGAGCGCCGATTTCTTCGCCATGGAGGTCCGCGCCATGGGAACGATGTATATGTCGTGTTGCTGCTGGGGCGCGAACCTGATCGTCTCGTCGACATTCCTGACCATGATGAAGTCGATTACACCGTCCGGGGCGTTTGGTTTCTACGCGGCGCTGTGTGGCGTGGGATGGGTGGCCATCGTGCTGTTTTATCCGGAGGTGTCGGGGCTGAATTTGGAGGAGATTGGGGAGGTATTTGGGCATGGGTTTGGGGTAAAATATGCGAGGGATTTGAGGAAGAGGCGGAAGATGGCTGTGCAGGAGGGTTCATAATTATAAGGGCTACGATCAGGGCTTATATGTATGGATTGCTTAGAGTGGAGGTCTCGGTAGATTTGGGATCTTTCCTTGCTATTAACTCGATAGAGCCCTTCTACATGTAGAGACCGTCTCTGTGAATTCTCAGCATTTATCTTTCTAGAAACATGCTGCTCGGAATTAGTGAATAATGAATATGATTTATATAGTAGTGAAGGACACTCACTCTTCAAGCTGTCACTGCAATACATATCACACAGGCTTCCCTAAGACCATATCCCCCTACGTAGCCTTTCTTTCTTCTCCATCTCTCCCCATACTACGAAGGGTTCCATCTTGATCCCTCATCAGAACCCAAACTATCAGTTGTTCATGGCAGACGAGCTACTGAATGATCAAACCCTGTTCTTCGATCTATGAGTACATCAAGCACATAGAGCACGAACACTTCAAGTTGCATCCAGGGGCCTGGAGCATTTTGTTTGTCAGCTTCGTTATTTCATCGATTCATCATGCAAGAACTAAACCTTCTCCAGCGACTTACAGTGGAGCAATGAGCCAGCTTCCCTCGTCAATTAGCACAAGGGTAGCCCATAGTGCTACCGATACTTCCTTCTCTTGGAGATGGAACTGGAAACGTATGCAAACACCTGCCGTAGCTGCGGCCCCTGCCGATGGTGGCGGTTGTCACGGTGACAAAATACCATACAAAAAGATCAAAAGCGACGAAAATCCAAGCGACTGAGGAATTTATTGTTTTTGCCTCTTCGTCGTCGGTGCTTTCATGTCGAACAGTACACATTACAAATACTGTGGAAGATCGTATTTCCATCGTCCAACAACCAACAACGACAGTGATAGAAGTGGGACGGTAAGCGGGATAGAAACCATTATGCAAGGTGCTTTCATCAGTTCCAAGGTAAGTAAGTGGTCCAGGAACTGACATGTTGTCAACATACTAACATCGTAGCTGGTCTCAATCGAGTCTCGTTGTTCATGAAGCAGAGATACGAAACAGCTCTTCAAGGCATAGCCAGCCCCCACTGCTCCTCGTGAGACTGCCAACCTAGGGGGCGTAACTCTCCAATCGGCGACTTTTCAAATGAGCTATCGAGCCTTTCAACACGAAATTAGCATGATAAAGACTAGCTAGTTCACAGTAACAGCAAACAAGCAACAGCAAGTGGACAAGTAAAGAGATAAGAAGGACGATGTCCATGCAGATGAAATCCTAGCAGCCACAGACTCATTATGCCGGCTGTGGCTGGTACAATTCTTTGGGAATGTCGAGTGTCCTTCAATTAAAGAACTTAGATCACAAAGCTCAAGATTTAGTCCATATATCGGCTTCTGTAAGGGGTGTATTGTCAGCAGATTGACCAAGTTGTGTTATCAGAAGGACAAGCTGGGAGCAAGATATTCCCACCCACCAAAGTGACTCGACTTCACCCAAATTGTTTATTATTGTTTCGACATACTTATAATCTTGATCGATATTGCAGCAAGATGAGTCCATTCTGGAAGTCGAATGGAGGCTGTTGTCGTAACCAAATATCTGGGCTGCGTTCGCCGCGCACGCCCCGATTATCGTTGGATCCCCTCCCGCGCCAACGGGCACTCCTCGCAATATATGGGACAGATAGGCCGCCTTTCGCAACAGCCGAGAACTTGGCCATCACTGGATTCTACAATCTGCCTCCGAACGCCTTGTTCGCTTAGGCTAAGCAGCCTTGTTGCGGTCCCAGGGTTGCCACCGGGGACCAAACCCTGTGTTCGGCCCGCGAGCGAGAGATGGTGGGCTCTCGCGTCGATCGTTCGCCCGGTGCCCTTTTTTGGGTTCGTAAATCTGGGGCAGTTCACGATGTGGAATTAGCGATGAAAAGTTAAAAGAAAGGGGACAACGGCTGAGTAAGTGAATCTTAATCTTGTTTGTGCGGAAGTCGACATGCGGGTAGGATTCATATTCGATTCTCCAAGCAAAGCACGTCGATCCTAATAGAGAAAGTCGATACTCCGGACCTTATCGCCGAGTACGAAGCCTCTCTAGAGTAGCTCGGTCGTTGCTTTAGTCCTGCGTTGTATCAGAAACGTGACAGAAATGACGCCACGGAATTTCCTCTATGTACTTGAAATCTCTCGATACACTACAGTCAAAATGGATGCCCTACCTCCGGGAATGATGTAACCGGAGACTGTGTGAGCGATTATGATATTTGCTCATGATGCAATGGAATAAGAGAGCGTGAAGGTCATGCCACCTGGACCATATGCCGAAAGCCCAATGATGCATAGCTTTAAAAGCAGAGGTAGAGCCAAAACACATCCTCCAAATGTGGGAAAGGACCTAATCACAGGATCTGCGGAATGTACGTTGTGGTACAGCCATCTTGGGACACAGACACTTATTGCTGTTGAAGCTAGTCAACCATAAAGATTGTCACATTGAATAGCACACTTTCTCAGATATATATGGAACTGACTTCCTCTGTGTGTGTGTGTGTGTGTGTGTCTATGTCGTTCTGTACGTGTGCGTGCGTTTGCTTGGGCTATATGGCTCCAGATATCGACGACACTTGTGTCTGAGGCCTAATCAACAGGATTGATGGGATAAGCGCCTATTACAGCCTATTGGTATTCGTCACAAGGATTTAAGCACTCGCAATATCAACTTCCAGTTACGACTACATATCAAGCTGAGGCACTGCTTTTACACAAGAGCATAGCGTAATAGCCAAAGACTGGTGACTTTGCTAATCATCAGGAAGATTCCTGGACTCCAATCCTTGCTATATTATGTGACGGCATAAATTTCCAATTCTTCGTTTATGTAAACCATAATGGTTATGAGGATGGTTTGTCTGGCCAGGGAGATGGGCGACACAATTGAGATTTCGCCCCAGGGCGAAAACCTGCAGACCTTGAAGATTGGCGAAGAGATTCCTGATATGAGGGTCGTGACCATTGAGCCCAAACACGCACCGGCCAGTTTAAATCTACACCGCTAGGCATTCATCCGACTAGTCACCATCGCGGAATATCGCAAGAACAGGAAGTAGACCGGCATCAGGGTCCCGGGACAGTGCAAACTGCAGCCAAAGCACAAGTCCGCTTTGACAATGGATCTCCGCTGCCGGTTACGTCGGCCACAGCACCGGATGGGTAGATGGCCTCGCTATAGCCCACAGCAAACCATAAAATCCTGCGACAAGGACTGGGAAAATCAATACACTCAGATTGAAGCGGCGAGCAATGTTGGCTAGTTCAGCATGGACACGAAACACTTGATATGAACGACCTACACACAACCCAGTCTTAGAAATTGAAACAGGCTTTACAGAGAAGAATTAGCCCGGTGCAAATCCTCAAAGATTGCTTAGGAATAATAACCGACGAAGAAGCAAGATGGGAATAAATCAACGAAGTGGGACAGGGCACACAGTTGAGAGACGGTAGACGAAGCCTCTACAAGGTGCATCGAATCTCTCCAAGCTACTGACGATTACAAAATCATTAGAACACAAAGAATGAAGATCTGCGAGAACTGATTAACGGTATAGGAATGAAATGGGAAAACCATCAGGAAGATAAGGCTCGAAAATTGGGAAAGGGTGCGAGAGGAGGTTCGTCAGCCAGATCATAAGAACTTGAACGTACCAAGTCCAGCCTACAAACGCGCCTTTTGAACAAATAAAGATTCTAAAGATGACAAGGTGGATCAGAGAATTGATTGTAAAGTGTCGGGCTGATCGAAGAGTTCAACAGTCATGTTTGAACCAGTAACTTTGACTCGAAACATACCATTATTCCATGTGTCCAAAGTTAGAACCTTCTCAAACGGGTGCCGTTACTTTACTCATGCCAAAGATCAACATCAAAGGGGTATTCTAGTGGCTTCGTCTTATTCCAAGCTCACTGTACTAAGGGAATATGGGTTGATTGCCGTACCAGTCGAATCTATGTTCAATCCTTTCCAGCTGCCGCTCGCAGGTAGCGATTATGGTTAGGAAGATACTCCATTGGACTAGGCAAGATTTAGATAGTGGTAGGACGTATCCTTCTTGTAAATAAAGTTAGCCCAGCGAGTCTGAAGCTAGTAGTTAAACAACTGAGAGCTGCTATATCGACTTTACGGATGGGAAGGAGCCAGCAGGAGCGATGGGGCGGGTATTCATGTATGCTGGAGATGCGAAAGCCTTGTTGAAACAGAGACTCGATCGGAAATTATGGGAGTTGCAAATGGGGATGAAGCTAAGATGAACGTCTTCCTGGCTTACGCGGGGCTTAGATTTTTTCTTGTTTCTTTTTTTTTTTTTTTTTTTTTTTTGCATCATATGGAAACATTCCTAAATTCGTCCAATATTCCAGTGTATATCCACCCAAGTTTATGCGGCGATCGCCTTCATGAACGCCGGACTTTCACGTCCTTGTGTGACCTTCGCGATAGGCGTAAAATGAGCTTCGGAGCCCTCCTGGGCCTCCTGGAGCCAGCGAACATATGACTGAGCGACCTTGAGCCACAGCGCCTTTTCATTGGCACTGGCTCCCAACCCCTGCCACACCCAGATTCTATTCCCGGCGTCATACAAAAAGACGTCGTTTTCATCCAGATCCGAGGGTTTGATCTGGTTTCCTTCCTTGACGAGGTCGAAAGATAGCTTGCCTGAGGAGTCGCTGAGACGGAAGAGCTTCCGGAGACTAGCGTCGTTGTCGGCCGGCGCTCGCTTGGTCGAGGACGAGAAAGGCCGCGGGGACTGGAAGGATAACTGAGTGACCTCCTTTCCACCCAGTAGGTCGACGATGACCTTCGACCGCGCTTCGAGCTGGGACAGAACCTCGACGTCGACGTGCTTGGCCAGAGTGAGATCGTGCACCACTTGCGCCGCCTTGCCCTTTTCCATGGGACTGCAGCTCTTGCCCTGCCAGACCCAGATCTTGTCGCCCTTGTCCAGGACGAAGACATCGCCGTCGTCCAGACTCTCCCACGTGGGCTCAACCTCGTAAACAATCAGGGAGTCGATGCGGCCTACGCCGGGATGCTTGAAGATGCGTAACAGCGTGGTGACCTCCTCCTTGGGTGCCTCCTCGACGTGAGTGAAGCCCGAGCGCACGCCGCCGGACCGGATGGAGATGCGGCGGAACAGAGACGTGAATTCCTCAGAGGGATGTTGTTGCACCTCGCGGTGCTGGGTCGCCTCGCCATGCAGGAACTCATCGAGCTCGACGGTCTTGTAAGCGGCGGTGCCGGCCTCATCCTGGGTGGTTTTGCTGCCGAGCCAGAAGAAGATGTCGTGGCCCAACTTGTCGTCGCCAAGCTTATACGAGTGCAAGACGATGTAGCTGTCGCCGTCGTAGAACTCGCCCGCACGCTCCTTGGGCCATGGCACAACTTCGAAATTCTCGATGCGCCAGATCAGCAGCCCCGGCTCCTGCCCCACCTTGCCGTTGTTCCAGGCGGGCTCTGAGGCGGCCGAGTTGTATTTGACCTGGTGGTCGAGATCGGATCCGATCAGTTCGACATTGCTGTCTTTGATGTCATATTCCTTGGGGTGAACTAATCCTTCGTGGGGAGGCATGTTGAGTTGAATGTTGTATGTTTGTATGTTTGTATGTTCGGACTTCGGAGATGTTGGGCTGAGGATGTTTCTATTAAAAGCGGCCGATGACGCAGGGACGGCCATGTGATCAGAGATTGATCGGGGAAACCTTCATCCGCCACAGTGGAGATGGAGAGTTGCTCCAATTCCTAAAAATACCCCCAAATTTCAGGGGTTGCCGTTTGTCCGGCCTTGAGCGCACTCCTCGGGGGCGTAATGATTGCGGACGCCAGAATCATGCGCGTCACAGGCAACAATGATGATACGTCGACTTGACGTCTCTCCACAGCCTGCCTCAGCTGCTGCAGAGTCCTTGGCCTAGCAGTCGGATCGCGCTCCGAGCCTAGTGTTTCGGCGCGAGCCATGAACCACTCCTCCGAGCTGCAGGCTCGCCACATGCGCTCAGGGGCCGGTAAGGGAATCCCGAGGATCAGGTCGTCCCCGAGCGGTTCGAAATAGTTCTCGTTCAGTTGCCGCGCTTTAGACTCTAGGATGTTGATGATGTGGACAAAAAACATGTTCCGGCGTAGGGATTCCATGAACTTCCACTGATCCCAGTCATTTTCATCTTCGTGGTGGACGTACAGCGGTTTAGCATGCAGACCGAACAAGTGTCGAGTCATCTAAATTTTGTTAATTCGGTTGAAAAATTTTTGTCTATATGAGATAAAAGTTGAAGCATACCTTCAAAAGGAACGAGCTATGCAACTCTGCCTCCTTCTCGAACTCTCCTCGTCGCCGATCCTCGTCTTCGACGTCGGCCAGCGGCTTCTTATGGGCTGCCGGTACAAATGTGTCTCCGAACAAGCCCATGATCTGATAAATACAGACTGCATGCAGGGCCGCCAGACACGGCTCAGGGGTGTCAGTGTAGCCGTGGAATTTGCGCACTAGTTTTTCGCGCTCCTCGTTAATCATTCGATTGACGAACCCGAAACTGGAACCCGCGCAGCTGGCATATGCGCCCACGCAGGCCAGTGCGTTGGCCATAGGTTCTGCCATCCCGCCTAGGGAACAGCGATACAAGCGGTGATGTACGAATGGGGACCAGAATTCCCGATCCAGCACGAGTCCGGGGTACTCTCGTAGATTGCCTAGCATATCCTGGCAGAGGCTGCTCGCGTCGGTGCGAATGTCTGGTCCCATTCCAACCTTGAATGAGTGTGCGAAAACAAGATGAGCCGGGCTGTAGAGGCGAGTGGTCAATTTTGCCGACATCGAAGATTCTCCGTCCGTGGAACTGTCACGCCAAGATGTATTCGAGGGTGATGACGATCTCAATGGCCCTGTCAGGGCAGGTGGACTGATCTCTTCTTTTTCGGGAATGGAGCCATGTTGCTGAATAGCTGACGGATTTCCTGAATTGGAACGCCCATCAGACAGTGGATCAGCGGACGACAAGGGCCCGCTGTGTAGAGAACCCATATTGCTGAGGAAATCGCTCCCGGCCGATTGGAAATCTGACAGATCCGGAATGGCATCGTTCGATGGCAAGGATGCAATGCCCGTTGCATTGGTGGAAGACAAGAAGTCCTCGGTCAATGCGGGGTCTATAAATTGCATATTCGAAAAGTCGCAGTCATTCCACATAGGGGCAGTTAACGGATCACCAGAACCAAACATAGGGGCTGAGAAATCTTGAGGATGGCCGGCCTGCAGATCCTGGGACTGAGCATGAGTAGTGGGCAAGACATCCATTATTCCCATAGCATCATCAGATGGCTCATTTATCCCACCCAGTTCTGCCAGCTGTGGTTGACTTGTCATCATTTGCTCTTCCTGGCTAGCAATCCGCGCTGAAAATGGAGGTTGGGGATACTGGCATGGAATTCTAAGCTGAGCGCAGCGCAGGCAAGAAGGACGGGATAGAGAGCAACGAATTTTCTTCTTCGCACAGGTATCGCAGGATTTCCGCTTGGTTTTGCGTTCCTGGCCCGCTTTGGTGATGCATCGTCGTCGGTGACGATCTCGTAGGTCAGCTACGAAGTCAAATTGTTAGTTCCGATATCTCAGAGCACCAGTGGGCCTATGAAGGCATACTGAGTTCAAATCGAAGAGTGCATACGTCGGGTGTAGGACTTTTTGCAAATCTCACAGCGGAGGCCCATATCCAAGGTTTGCTTGTCAGAGGGCGAATCCTTCATCCCGGTCTCATTTTTGCCTCCTGTTTGCAAGTCCAACTGAATTGATCCCGGCCCTAAATCGACCGACATGGCAGTATAAAGTATGATGCAAGTAAAAATCCGAGGCAAATACCATTCGTGCGGGAGGATGAGGTTCCGGGTAGTCAAATGGCCAGTGTGTCTGTAGCAACGCTTTCTGAGTTTCCAGTGGCAGACAACAGCATGTGAACTCGGGACAGTGGGAAAGAGTCCCTAAACTGACAGGGATAGAGTGATTTCCGACCAATTGGCGAGAAAGTTCTGGTTAGTCTTGGAGCCCAGTCCGAAAAAAGGGAAGCGCGGTGGTGCGTTGACGTGAGAGGATTCCGTACGGAGCGAACTAAAGTCGTATATTTCTGGCCCCCACCGTTACAAAGCCGTTGGTGTACTTGCGATTATGAAATGGCAATAATTCGCCAAAGATCTTTCATCTCGAAAACTCTTCAGTATGGAGTGTGAGTTCTGCGATCCAACCCCTATCGCATACAAAAGAGCGACATTTGGCATCTCTTTCGGTAGAAATCTATCACTCAAACTGACGTTGGGAAGAACGAACCGACTTTGGCCGAGCGAGTCGAAGTAGCGCCCGGGTGCCAGTCGTGTCTTGGCCTAATCGTTAAATTTCAATCTTCCAAAATTAGGCCCTGACATGAGCTTCAGGGCCCATCTTTTTCTGTTCCCTTTCATATTGAATTTGAAGGAAGTTTTCTTTCGCTCACTCCGGAAGTTGTGAGCAGCGCGATGCAATGGCATGCATGCATTGGCGCGCAGCAGTGTGGGTTGGACTCCGAAATAGCGAGGAAAATCGGATGCTGGTTGTCTCCTTCGCAGGTCTTACTGAGTAGTGGGTGCTGGGCAGGGGCAATCGTAATCCCCACTCAAGGCCAACAAACTCCGAGGGCTGTCAGCTGTCTAGTGTTCCTGTCCAGAACCAGAACGGAGTAGCCTGATATACGGTGTAGACAGCTCCAAGGACCCAGGCCGGTAGCTTGAAACCTTTTCTCAGAAATCTCATGGTATCCGTACGGCGTTTGAGTGTAAAAAGTCGTATGTGAAGTGAGATGAACGACTGACAAACGTCTTGCATGACCAATGGACGTCATATTGGGAGGCATGCAGCCTTCGCGATCGAAAATGAGCGCCGGGCCTATTATCACCACTAAGCTTGTAGTTCCTTTTGAAGATATCATTCAACCCATACTTACATCGGGCCAGCGTGCAATGCACTCGGTTGCTTCCGTTTCAATGGTCTTCTTTGTATGCCAAGATCTCAGTCCTCAACGGTCGCCGATTCTCATCGCCCACCGGGAGATTGGGTAGATATTTTCGAGGATCATTGAAGTTGCAGCATGAAAGTATTCAGGAAACAAAGAAATCAAGATGAATTAAGTCAATGGAAGGATGAATAACGAAGGAAAGAAGTAGTTGGGGATGAAAGGGTTCGGCAGGCGAAGGCACGGAGGAAGCTGGCTCGGACTTGGGTGGTCGTCGCTTGCCTTCCCGTCCATCTTCCTCCGTGCCATCCATCCCCGTCGGAGCAATTTGGCACGGCGTAGTTGTCCCTGTGATCAACATCGTTCATTCTGAACAGCTTAATTGGTCCGGGGTGCTTCCTTCTCGTCTTGAAACTCCGTTTATCGTGTCTTGGCCTCGGAGTTCAAGCGTCGAGACTTTTGCTCAGAAGAGTATATATTCTGGAATAGACTGCAGGTTCACGAAGCGATGAAAATATTCGATTCCTATATCAAGTCTCAAATCAGTTCCGATGTGGCTCAGTTACGCCTGTGTCAAAAACCTCAGCCTCGGTGTCTCGTTCTCTCTTATCTCTACGGTCTATTATATTTACCTCTACATCAACCATCATCGGACCCCTGCCGTCGCCCAACAGACAACCGGTGTCCCTCGTCTTCGTCTTCTTTCCCATCGTCATTTGGGTCGTAAGACCCGGCCTCCACAATATCACAATGGCTGTCGCCGGGTCCTCCTTCGCATTCATGGTCGTTTAGGCCGCTGACGTCCCCTTCACGGCAGGTTGGCGGGTCTGAGTTTCACCAACATTACGAACAACAAGCCCACCAACCCTTCTTTGAACTTCCCGATTCATATGCTTGGCCCGATATGTCTTCCCCTGACTCCTCTACGCCTCCTTCCACAGGGGACTCCTTGTTCCGTTTCCACGGCTCATCTCCCGATTCGATCTTCGCCGACTCGGCTCTGCTGGATTGGGAATATGCTACCAATGGTTGCTCTCATCCGTTATTCCCACCGCCTGGAGGGACATTCCCTGATCCAAAGGTAGCGTCAATGGGACACTACACAATGATGGGCGTCTCCGGATTTCCCGACCCTACCGTTGTTCCATCTCCGCCAGCAAATATGTGTCCAAAAGAACCCAGCAGACGGGTAGCCAAGCGCCAGATGAACACCATGGCGGCTCGTCGGTATAGACAGCGACGGCTTGATCGTATGAACGAGTTGGAGGCCGAATTGGAGGCTGTCAAGCGGGAGCGGGAGGAGTGGAGAGTCAAGGCTTCAAAGCTGGAGGGCGAGGCATCTGCGCTGAAAAGATTGTTGGAGTCGCAGAAGATAAAAAAGGAGACGTGAATGGACTGTTTGATGGGATTCTATTATTTGTCCAGAAAAATGCTTATGAACGATTGTACAATATTGAAAATATTTGATTTAGAATATCATCGTCTCTTCTCAAGTCCCTGAAATGATACATCTTCCCCCTGTCAGTCCATAAGGCTAAATATTATAAAGCTCTTTACTACGGATCTTGGGCCGATAAAAGAGAGAAATCAATAAGTGGGCTTTGATACTACTAGATAACATAAGGACTTATTGTGATCTGATGGTAATTTCGTAGAGAGTCTAAACATGTCTCATCTTTTTATGATGGCGCTATTTATTTCTTTAACATAAAGCCCGCAAAAAGACTCAATCAATGCCAGTAAGGGGGCACAACACCTCTAACGCAGGTCCACGCACCTTCCACCGCTCGAAAAACATCATCCGGCAAGGGCCCCTTCTCCAAGTCAACCAAGTTACTCTCTAAATGCTTCACGCTGCTCGCACCAACAATTACCGCATCATGAAACTCTCGCCTCAGTAACGAATGATGCTTCAACCACCTCAACGCAACCTCTGCAACAGTTAACCCATGCTTCTCAGCCGCAGCCGAAACAGCCTCTACCCCATCAAAGTACGCATCGTTCCAATATCTCTTCTGATGCACCGCCCCCTGCAGAATCTTCGGGTCGAAGCGCGATCCAGCCTCGAACTCCGTTTGATGTCGCGTGTATCGACCTGTTAGAAACCCACCGGCCAGCGGTTGGAACGCATATAGCGAGATTGAGTATTTGCGGAGACAGGGAATCAGCTCTGGCTCAATGCTGCGTTGCAAGGCGTGATAGACACCCTGGTAGACCGTTGGCTTGATCCAACCGTTTGCGTTACAGATCTCACAGATCTGTGCAACTTCCCAGGCCATGTAGTTACTGAGGCCGAAACGATTGAAGTAGCCTTCTTGGTGGAGCCTGTTAACTTCGCGGAGAGTTTCAATAAAGGGTGTGTTCCGGTCTGGACCGTGCAGGTAAAACAGGTCAATCCTGTCTGCTTTCAAGGCTGAAAGGCTTTTGACGAGCCCGCGTCGGAGATCGTCGGGTTGATGTGTATAGCTCTCCACGACGGCTGCAGTGCTGGGGTACAGCTTTGTGGCCATCACTAGCCCACGCTTTTGCCACTCAACTTCAGCTAGAATCTCTTCGGAGGAACCGGCGCCGTAGATGCGTGCCGTATCGACCTCATTGTAGCCGTGTCTTTGGAAGACGTCGAGAATCTCTGCTGCGTCTTGGGTATCGTGGACGCGGGCACCAAGTGTATCTAATAGCTATGTTAGACACATCGCCCTAATGAAGAGGTGGTAATTGAGGTTACCTGGCTTGCCAAATGTCATGGCGCCGAAAACCACTCTGAGGTCATTGTTATTCGTCATGATTCGGTGGTTGGATGGGAAGCAGGGGATGTTTGTACAGGAGTATATTGTAGACTTATTCAACTGTGATATTACAGGACGACATATCGGGGATTTATGATCCTTATATAGAGCACAAAAAAGCAGGCTCAGTCTGACATCTTCGTAGTGTTCATGGGAGTAGGCTTGTGTTATTTCCGAAGGCTTGTCGTGGTCGGTGGCAACCCGGCATTACCGGCGTTAACGACACCCGGTATGAGATCTTGTCAGCTTCGATGTAGCTACACTGAGCAGATAAGTGGATTACAGAAGGCTTGCTAATACATGACTGAATTTAAAGATTCAGCTTGCCCGAAAATATACATCATGCTATCGATAGTTTGGGGTTATAGTCGGCCAGGTTCCTACCCAAAGTTCCACCAGAGAAAACCGAGCATAGCCCATCTATTTCTCTGACCCCTGAGTGGACCCCTGTGGTGATATCAAGAATACTCCATAGAGCACAATTATTTGACGTCACCATAGTTTCCAGCCAGTACATTTCCCGGAAGATAGCACAGGAAAGAAGTTCAATCGGAATGACCCATCAAGCTACATCCCTCTACCTGCCGCCTTGTTGCCTAGCTGTTATATTTTAGATATGCGCCAAGGCCAACCCGTACGGCTCTTGGTTTTCTAACAGTCTCCAAATCGATTTCTACTACTCGCCCTATCTTGGAGTGCGGCGGTTGATCTTCCCGAATATGTCAGTTACCGTACACTCGGAGGTCATTGACCTTGATGAAATGATTCCAAGGATGATCAGTGTAGAGTGCGAAAGTAGGTGGTCGATACATCTTCTAGTGCCTGACGATGTTTTAGTGGCTAACGTTGCTTTAGATAAAGACGTGGAGAGATTAGTTTCCTGGGCCTTTTCTGAGTTCTCCAAAGTGAATGATCACGAACCATGGACGGCGAGGTGGCCGACAAATCGCATTATGTTCAGGTCATTCTTCTACAGATTCCATCGATATATGAGTGAGTTTCATGGATGGACTGACCGACATTATCCGGGTGTTCTTCAAACAACCGAGACGATTACTTTGCCTAAGATGAATTGGCAGGTTCCCACTAGAGAGATGTTCTCCAATCATATGTGGTTGCAAGGGAGGACATTGAAATTGCTGATGGAGACGACATATTCTGTTTTGAAAAGAGAAAGAAAGGTCCTCCCCTCTCTCAAGTGATTTTCTTTTCTCCTCCTCCGTCTCGCGCCCCATTATTCCGGATAGATAGCCCATGCTAACAACAATTATGAAGATTTCCACATTCTGCCTGTAGACAGACCTACTTCGTAGGTGGTGAATGATACTTTTCTCGACCAGAAGGTGCAGTCTATTGTGGTCGAAGGAACAGACCAGTTCCCATCATATCTTACGTTGGCGTGAGTATATATGCCCCTTGACTTCTATGCGTGACCGGGTTCTAACAGTTCCATAGTGGTTTAAGGGTCAAGCACGAGGCGAATACCTTGGTGAAACACTTAGTGCAATGCTCGGACAACTTGCCAGAAATATTCGGAACCCTGTGCGTGATCAAAAAGTGTTCGTTGTTGGTTTGTACGGCTTGCTCGCGGATTCTTCGCTGCCGCCACTATCGTCAGGGTGCATACAAAGGGATGTTCAGAAGGCGAGACCGCGGGGTTGAAGTTCACTCGAAACTATGATCTCCGCCAGAAGACGAGTTGGATGGCTGCCATGCGGGCCTTGACTAGGTTATTCGGGTACCTAGGTAGCGGAATTGCAAAGGTTGGCAGGATGAAGGCGCGTTGAGGCGCCACGAGAACTGGTAGCATCCTGCTCTTGAAACTTATGGAATGCAGAAGTGCAGAAGCAGAATTTGATATTTTCTGGAATCATTGATTAGAAAGTTCTTTACTGTATGAGGACCGGGATTTGAATAGAGAATTTTCTTGCTCTACGGATGAACTCCGCTTGAACACGCCACCACGGCAATGCCACTTCCATTGCATCCTGTGTGTATTCCGTAGTTCTTGACGCGAGAACATGATATTCTGCGCCAGCTGATCCTGATGAAATTTCGTCAAAAAGCATTGTGGTTCGCTGCCTGGTTGAATGACCCAGTTATCCAGGTCCGCAGGAAATGGTCATCGGCATGGGTATCCGCAGAGAAATGAACCACGGTTATGGCTTGCTGAACAAGGAAATCGTCCTGTCTATCATACACTCAACCACCTTCAAGCCGTGAATGTATGTAGCCCCTGAACCACAAACTTCACCTTAGCCGGCCAGATGAACATGGCCTGCGAGTTAGCCCTTATCTGATGGGGCTAAAAGCTGCCGATCGTGCTTAGCCGACATTGACTTTTGTCAGGTCGGCAGCGTTTTCGGAGGGATGGCGTGAGTAGTTCAGAAGCAAAGTTTGGTGAAACATGCCGTTGTCAGGTTCAGCTTCTTCTGTCACTTAAGTCAGCCTACTAGTTAGGTTAGGATTTGGGAGACATGATGTCGAGCGTTAGTTCGCGGACATGACAGCATATTAGGAAATGACCGTGCTGATCTCGCATGAGAGAAAGAATCTGGGAAGTCCCCAGCCGACGGGATCATCATGTCTTTGTTGGAGTGAAACCGAAAACCTGTTTAGGCATTTAGTGGGAAAAGGTGTGGAAAGGAAAGAAAGGAGAATCCGTGGAAAAGAGGACCGCAGAGAGTCGGCCCATGGATGCCTGAGGCGGGAATCCCCCTACCTCTACTGCTGCCTCAGGTGTCCATTAACTGCCCCAGGCAACCCGAGAACGCGTGGACAAACATCGTCCAACCTCATGTCGACCAGCCTCTCCATCTTCCAGCCCACTCTGGTCCCACCACAGCCCTGCCTGCCTCCACATCCCACCGTTGATCTCACCTGTTGATTGTTTACCGCCCTCACCATCCCACCTGGGCTTGAATCCGTGATGGCAATGGACGTTGAAGCTGGAACGTTCAGATATCGGCTTGATGAGCTAATTTCGCCGACTTTTGTTTTGGCTTGCCTTTTCCAATGACCGGCGGTGTTTAGTCTCTCATAGTCGCCGGGTCTGAGACGCTCCGGACCAGCGATCATTGCTGCAGATGGAAATCCAAGCGGCGATGCCTAAACTTTGAGTCTATTCCTGTCCCCACCACGTCGACTCATCGCTACCCGATCATCCATGCCCCCTTTGCTCTCAGTTGAGACCCCGAGCACGGAGAGTACGGAGTAGACACGGTTCGCTCTCCACTGGTCCTCGAATACAATTCGTGTACCGCGCTGCGATGAGAACGCGTAACGCCTTTCATGCAGGTCATCTTGAACCAAGGCGTTTCCTTGATCATAATGTGCGCGGATGTGAGAGAGAAAAGATTGGGCTGGCAAACAACGGACAATTCGTTGTCTGTAGTGGCATTTCTTGCTTTCTTCCATAAAACATCGGAGCTGGCTACATCATCCTGGAGCTATATTACTGATTGGGCGCAGATTATCAGCGAGGTTTATCTCGCCCCACATGATCTGCGACAGTTCTCACGGAAGCGACTGGTCCTGAGACAGATACTGTTTGGAATCTCCTGGGGGACAAGTCTAGAACTCTACACTGCTGATACACGATCGATCCCTTTGCCACTGGGGAAATTCTGAGGCTGGTTGGACGTCATAGAAATAAGCATATCTTTGTGATAAATTGCGACAGCTGATGCAAGCCCTGCCATAACCACCACCACCGTGGGTCAATGGCCACTACCATCGCCACCGCAACACCTTGTAAACAGCGTGACTGGAGAGATCGTCGACCTTCTTGATCCACTGGCTTGTCCGGCGGTTGGGCTCAAATCAACCTTGTGGTCTTACTGGTTAGCGCCGACTAGTCCATGCTGGCATGCTCTGCAAAAAGCTTTGACATTGGCTGTCACGGAAGCTGGCACAGTGGTCTACGGTGTATGTCCCTGGCTAGAGCAGGTCCAAGTAAACCGTCTTAGCGACCTTCATGGTGTAAGTCCCACTCGGTGCTGACTATGACTTTCCAATCAGTTGCCGAACCTTTACCTTGCGCGACCTGGAACCACAGGGATCAACACGCTCTGCTTCCACGGCGGTATCTGGATAGACGGCAAGAAGAATTGTAGCGGCTGGTCGAAAGATCGTCAATATAGCGTCACGGAATGGAATTTCTCTGTCCAACTCACAATATTTAATGGCTTTGATATCCCGCTCAGAACTTCTCTTTCACTCCAGATCATTCAAACAACAAGCCGAACAGAAGTCTCAGATTATCTCTTTGTTTCTTATTATCTACTCTTCAATATGAAGTTCACCTCCATTGCCATCGCTGGACTTGCTGGCTACGCCACTGCCATGCCTGCTTTCAACTTCTTCCCTGGCCCTCCCCCTCCTGCTTCCAGCTCGCTGCCTCCCCTCCCTCCTCCTAGCGAGACTCCTTCCGTGGTAGCCAGACAATTCCCCCCTGGCCCGCCTCCTCCCAGTGGCACCCCCAGCGGTCCTCCTCCGCCACCTCCAAGTGAGACGCCCTCCGCTGTTCCTTTCGGAAAGCGCCAGTTCGAGGGAGTTCCTCCTCCGCCCCCTAGCGGCACCCCTAGTGGTCCTCCTCCCCCTCCCAGCGCATCTCCGACATTCGCCCCCCTTGAGAACCGCCAGTTCGAGGGCGTGCCTCCTCCGCCTTTCTCTGGCACTCCCAGTGGACCTCCCCCTCCCCCTCCTAGCGCCACTCCCAGCGATGCCGTGTTTGAGAAGCGCCAATTCGAAGGAGTCCCTCCCCCGCCTCCCAGTGGCACTCCCAGCGGACCTCCCTCTCCCCCGTCCGCCTCTGCCTCGCCTTCTTTCTTCTAGATGAAGAGCGGAATAGTCGGATGTCCCAGTCAGACTGGTTCTTGACTGGCCATTGCATGGACCTATAGCCATGCCGGCTCTCGGCCCATGCGGACGTCCCAAATTTCGCTAATCTTGGATCGATTATGTCAGTAGCAGATTTGGTTGTTCTTGGTCACATTGTCTCATGGGCGTTAATTATCACCAAGGGTTGGATGCGGGTTAATGGCGATATGCTGCGATTATGCCTTGTATTTATTGTGTCATGTATTTATGTCTCTCGTTTTATGTCTGATACACTAGATAGAACTGATAAATTCAACATCTTAAACTTCAATGACGTCTCCATGTGGTCCGCCTCAGCCGTCTCGAGAATAACTTCTAGACACTCTGGGTGGTCAAAAGGGTTCGCTATTCGAATGAGGAAGGTTCGACCTAGACACGGGCTTGGAAACTGACGAAGCTAATGAAGTGACACCGACTTCACTTGCTATTTTCCCAGAGGACAAGTTCTACACATTTCACACGAGAAGGATGTTTGCCCTTCACACCATTCACATTTACTTGACATCTCTCTAGCTATTAACACGAACACTGGATCCACAGATCACACTATTGTTCACAGCGGAGTAGACCTCATCCTTGAAAAATCTTCCCCCGAAAGGTTAACATTCTTTGGAACCTCTGTATCTCCAAAGTTGGTACTGTGAGTCACACGCCCACGAGAGGAATGAACACACAGAGACTACACAGTTTGCAAATTATAAACTAATGCAGATTTCCTCCCAACAGCATCCGTCAACATGTATAATCGATATGCTGATCTGTTGGTCTTGGTATTGGACACAGGTATAACTAATTATGACCTTCTGCGGGTAATCGCAGTGCGCCTTGGTAGAATGTCGAGGATCAAAATTGATGTGCGACAAGTCTCCCAAACCCCAAAGCCTACTTAACACCCAGTCGATAATCTATGTCTATCATTTCATATCTCATGATAAGCCTTCACGCTATCTCCCTGTATGCCAAGCAAAAATTAATAAACATACCCCATTTCGATCAGTCCTTGGTATAGAGATTGAATTTCCGAGCCTTCAATCCATGACCCCGCAAAGGGAAATTGATGAAGATATCATTCTGTCGCGTGTGATGTGTTTCGACGGAAACTGAGCACACATGCCTGTATAGAATAGTCCATCGTCCGACTCAACAATCATAAGGCACCAACGTGACAGTTGAACAAGCATCCCGGACCCTCGGGTCCTGTTTTACCAGCATATAGTAGAGATCACCACCACGCGATCAATCGACCGGCCTCAGCGCATAAAACCTCACAGGCAACAAGCCCAACCGTTTCGGCAAACCCAACTGCAGTTCTGTCGACACGACACGCATGCCCGCCTCCTCAAACAACTCCATAAACTTCTCATGCGACCTCGTCACACTACTATCCTCCTCATCATAGACATCCCCCTCCTGGACCTCCGTCGTCGTATTCTCCTTCAAAATCATAATCCCATGCCCCGACAAACTCCCCCGACACCGCTCCACAAACCCCACCAATTGCTCATCCGTCAAATGCCCGGCACACCACTGCACCCAGACAAGATCATATTCGTGCTCCGGGCACCAACTCTCCAACCCAGTCGTATACACCTCCCCCTGCACCGCGCCTTCCATGTCACGATCTTTCCGCAGCACGCGCGCGAACTTCTCCACCGGCTCAACGGCATCCACGACGGCGCAGACCTCACGTAGAAACCCATCCGTGACGCGCCCGATGCCTGCGCCGCAGTCTACTCCGCGCGAAAGCTTGAGGTTCCTGTGCAAGGGGATCGAGAGGAGGCGTTTCGCCTTGGCGAGAAATGATTTTGATCCTTGTAGGTCTATGCGTGATACTTGTGGGAAGCCGCCGAGCATGCCGTCTACCGTCGCGGGGACGTCGCTCCAGTAGGCGATGGAATGGGCATGGTTGATGTTCGAGTCCGGAGGGGGACTTGTTGTACTAGTAGTATACGTGGTGTCGTGGCCATTGGGAAAATCGGGGGTTGATGATCGTGAGGAAATCATTTTCTCTCTGATTGGGTTGGAGGAGGGGAAAGAGGAGGGAAATGATTGTTCCCCAAGCAGGGAGTGGAGTTTTGAAAGAATGTGAAGCTCAGAGTGAGTGAAATGGGTCGGATGATGTCAGTGCAGAGCGTTAATGGGCCCTGGTGCCTGGACACGTGATCGGCAAATGATGGTGATGCCTGAGAACAATGGCATCCAAGCATTGCGCTAGGCCCGAATTGGTGCTTAGTGGGTCTTCCCTGGCTGTCGATTGATCGTATGTCAACACGTGACTCGGACATGGTTTCCGGCGTGTTTATTCACTTTTTGGCGTCCTTTTTTGCGTATTTTATTTGGTTTATAGTGTGTTTGACAGCATTTTTTGTTGAGAACTTAGGCTGAACCTTGGATAAGTGCAACCAATGCACTTTGGTTTGTACAGTACAAAGCTAAATATTCTGATCAGAAAAGGCGGGTCTACCAAGCTTTCCACCGCCAAAGTGCCGTTCAACCGATCCAGTCGAACGCACCTCAATTCCGCTTCGCAAGCGCCGAATTGGGGAGATACAAAGGCATGGAATCCTCCCAAATCGAGTCTGTCAAGACCTGCTTATTCGAGCCGTCGGCATCCATGACCATGATCTGCCCGTACGGCTGGAATGTGTTATCATACAGGGCGCATTCATACTGGAACCCAAACATGCCGGTCGAATAAATAATGCGACCATCGTGCGACCAAACGGCATGTGCATCGTTGGCGCCGCTACTGGTCAGGATGCGCAGATCTGTACCGTCTGGACGGATCGTGCAGACCTCGTAGTTCGTCGGGTCGGTCTTGCGCGTGAACACGATCCGTTCGCCGTCCGGGGAGAAGAACGGTAGGTTATCCCATTCGGTGGTTAGGACGGAGATCTTACGGGTCTCGAGGTCTAGAACCCGGAGGCCGAGCTGTGACTGCGCGCCTTTGGCCGACTGGGTGCCCCAGACGCGGAAAACGACTTTTTTGCCGTCGTGCGAGAAACTGGGAAAGCCGGAGTTGATGGCCGTGGAGTTGGCGCTGAGATCGGCGGTGCTGTTCGTGAGGACCTCAGTGTAGGACCCGTTGGCTGTAGCTCGGATCAGCCAGCCGCCGTAGGCACCGCGCTGTGTGAACCACGACCCCAGGCCGAAGACGAGCCATTCGCCGTCTGGGGACCAGGAGGGCTGGAAAGCCCCGGCGAGACCTTGTGCGTTCTGCCCGGTGTTGACCATGTCGTTGTCAAGGGCATCGTAGATGAGTTGCAGGTTGTCGGCAGAGGGAGTCATGGTGACGACGGACGAGTTGCCGAGCTGTTTCTGGGTGATGGCGAGCTGGTTTTGCATGGAGAGCTGTGGGAAGACGTCGGTGAAGCGGTACTCCCAGTCCTCATCCCAGCTGAAGAGCTTCTTCTCCATCGGCCGCTGGTCCCAGCTGATCTTTTCGTAGACGACCTTCTTGCCATCGGGGGACCATGCGGGCGTGCGGATCGTGCTGCTGTTGATGTATCCACCGTTCGTGGTGAAGATACCCTCTTTGTCTCCACCCTTGATCAAGTAGCCGATCTCGTTCTTGTTGATGTACTGCGGGTAGATCTTGACGCCAGATCCTCCGACTTCCTCCTTGATGTCGGACCCGGTCTTGAAATCAACCGAGACCAAGGTCGAATTGGCCGAGGCAACGGATTCAGGACGGTGCGCATCCCATGTGGCGGCTCGAGTCATCTGGTAGTATAGAATACGCTGGCCGTCGGGCGACCACTTCGGCGAACCCAAAGCATACCCTTTCTTGGTGACAACCTGACGAAAGTCCGATCCATCCGGTCGGATGACATAGATCGACAGCTCCTGAGTATGTTCCCAACCACTGAGACCCATGTATGTCTGATCACCGTGCCCATCCCAATCGACGTTGCGATCCGACGAGAATGCGATCCACTGACCATCCGGTGACCAGGAAGGGCGGAAATACCCATTCATTAGGGACGCATTGCCAGCTGTAGTAGGTGTATCCGTGAGGTTCCATCTCTTCCCCGTCTCGATATCCAACACCCAGATATTGGCCTTGTAACCGTTAGCCGTCGAGACGTAGGCAGCCAGGCTTCCATTCGGCGATAGCACCACCGAGTCCTCAACGGAAGGCGTCGAAACTAGCTTCTCGAGATCCGATCCATTCGTTCGGACCCGGTAGATGTCAGAGTTTCCATCTCCGATTCTCTCGCTAGTGAATGAGATCCATTGTCCGTCGGGCGAGAACTCGGCGTGGTATTCGTAAACCGGGTCGGAGAGGAGAGGGCGCTCGTTACTACCATCTGCGTTGGCGATATATAGTTGCGAGGTACCAGGAGCGATTCTGTTCATGAGAAACACGCCCTTCTTGTCGGAGGTGGGTAGATCGCGCGGTGGGAGGGCATGGGGGATGGACGAGGAGTCGACATCGCGAGCCATCTGCTGTGCATAGGGGCAGAGGGCAAGGGCGGAGGGGGCCAAGAGGCCTAGAGTGAAAGCCGCCGAAAAATGCATGGCGTCGAGTCCGTGAACGACCTAATTCTGAAGAACAATCAGGTAAAACTTCAGGTCCGCGACCGCTTCGCATTCGACAAGAAACCCACGGAAAGCACGAGATGAGCCAGTATTTATACCTCTGAAAATCCTCACCCCTTTCGACAATTGACTCCAGTAGCCCGGCCATCCTCCGCCATCCTCCACTCATCAACAAGCAAAAAAACAGCCCAGCAATAATCATCAAACCATCAATCGTCCACAGACAACCTCGCCCTGGAATATAAGATCCACATCGCGAAACATCCGAGACAACGAACCCTGCCATATTCCCACCGGCCCAGACACCATGCAGCCTGAAGATAATTAGCCTTGGACGGCGCGGTGGAGATGTAGGCGAGAGACATTTATTATCTGATAATCAGACATCCATCTCTTCGGGGCTGCGGTGGGTCCGCTCGGACTTAATTCTCTTATCTGATCGTAACCTCGGTCGAAACCACTGTATACAGTTTAGTCCGGCAACAAACAGGCTGAATTCTTACTCTGCAGAGATTATTTTCCTTCCAATGAGGTATGTTGAAGATATTGCCAAGCATGACGGTTCAGCAAGCGATATTGGGATCTTCCTGGGTGTGGGAGTCGAGGTTGAGTCGCTTGACTTGGTGGCCGGAGTCGCGCGGATAAGTGAATGCTCCTGCGGGTAAGGGAAATGAGAGAAACTGAGGGGTTGTGCCGTATCAAGAGTCAGAATGCCCGTTTTCAGGCTGCATGAGACTTACTACCTCGAGCTCCAGGAAAGCGCCGTATGGGGCTGGAATGACAACGGCTCCCTCACCGACGACTCGCCTATGCCAGAAAAATGATAGGCAGAGATTTAAACATAAACCAGTATTTGACACGGTGGTTCATTGACTGTGGCTTCTCGAGGACGTGCATGAGGCGCATATTTGCTTCCGTTCTCGCCGTGGCCCGAGGATCCTAACTTGAAGGGCATTGGCAAAGTACAGGCAGAAATGGTTCAAGATGCCATCGAGGCTTAAGGGCTACGATTGTGTACGCAGGTTCTGGGCTGGAGTCTGGACCAGATGAAGATCTTGCAGGGGTTGGTTAGGGAGCAGCTGAAGAATCCGAGGTTACATTCGTATACAAAGATGTAGGTTTTCTTTGAATTTGTTCGTTATACAGACTTTTGCTGACACATACTATAGTCGATTTAATTATGGGAGAAAGCCCTTTCATTAACCATTTCGATTGCAGATCTTTATCTGGTGGTCGAGATACAGAATGACAGTTGCGAAAGCTTGTAAAGACTGCTGATAAACTAGACTTGGCTTCGTGGTCTTGAGAACGATACGCTAGGTCTGGGCGCATTCAAAATGAACACCGCGGTATGGACGGCAATATTTAATTAACCAAGTCTCAGGAAGCTGGTTTTTCCAAATGGAAGAAATACATATGCAGGCTCGGCCTTCTATGAGCCTTCGCTCGAACAGTACCTTCGTACCCTCCCAACCTCAAAAATATGCGGAGCTGAAGAGGTATATAAGAGACCAAGTAGCAGTATAAGGTATGTACGGCGGGGTATTCCGTTACTTTCTACCCAGTGGGCTTAGCTCGAAGTTCGATAGCAAAAGGGGAATACTATCCTCAACTGTCACAAACTATGTGTAGTAATTAAGGGGGCTATCCATCATTTTGGGGTCGAACTTGAACCATGCAAAGCCAAGTTTATGGACGTAGTGGCTGGAAGTCCCTGGAAGTAGGGATACTTCAGTGTGAAGATAAAGATATACACAAGTAGGTGAATTAAATTGGCTTGGTGTTGTTTAAGGTCAATTAGGTACTAGGGCGGTAAAGCCATGATCTGCCGTCAAGTCTTTCACTTTGTATTAAGTATGCAGGCCTGCCCCGATCCGCCTTGCTTATACACTCTTCTGCGCCAAGAGGGCCTTCTTGTCCCCCTTATATTATGGACCTCTCTGGATACCGTAGGATGCCAGTTCCAAGACATCAGTACCTTGTCGGCAGTCTCCAATGCAGGCGACTGCGTTGCAGGCCTACATTGCGCTACAAAAGCTAGCACGGAGTTCAGTCCACACATGGAAGTAGAGCGCCTTTCCAAGTGCTATTCAACTCGCGTGAAACAAATCCAAGTGATTAAGATCCTAAAGCGTGAGGGTAGCCCGTTCACGACACATCGGTATGCAGCACGCCAGACCCCTGCGTGTATAGTTTGGCTTAGTTAAAAATTTTCTATGACTAGCAATAAGACCACCTTTTATTTCGCGCGTAAGGCTATCGATTGGCCTCATTGCATAACCTTTTGTCGTCGCCAACCACCAGCCACCCAGCCTGAGCAGCGTGCTTCAGACCCCTTCATAGGGTACTTGAATTACTACGACATCACTGAATGCCGCCGAAAGATACTTCAGCACCGTCGCTATCGACGTCGAGGAGATCTATCTGGCAAGAAACTATCTCTCATAACCCCGCAGGATTGGACGACTGATCCGTATTTGGTTTGTCTTTTGTTATCTCTTGCACAGCTCCAACAACGGCTGTTCAATCAGCTGCAAGAAACTGAATATACTGTATGTCTACGTTTGTTTCGCTACATCACTACCCGCTAGAATTACAGTCTAACTATGTATATCAAGTCCCGTCTGTTAGTGACAGATGTTTCCGACACCGAGTTCATTTATCTTTGTGAAGCGCAAATCTCCTCTAGAATCCTCAAGTTCCTTGATAGCCCGACTACCACTAGCTCGGTTTGTTGGCCGACAAACCAGCGGAAAAAGATACCATTTAAACCCTTTGGATCCTTCAAGCATAGGCTTGAAAGTGCATTGCTAGAACCAAGAGATTTACAGAAGGATGACTCATTGCCAGTAAACGTTGATGGTAACACAGTCGAGAGCCTGAAACGACGAGACGCAGAAGATGACCATCAGCATTCGCAGAAGCGAAAAAGGATTAATTGAACACTTGTGAGACATGGCTGTCTCATGTTCATGCACATAAAGGACAAATTTAATTTAAGTGACTGGGGACGAACTGTTTACTGAAAGGTTCAGCGTGATTCCTGATCAGGGCTAGCGGCCAGCGATCCACGCATCTACAACACTTCCTTCTCTCACTTCTACTCTCCTTCAGTCACCTTCACCTCCTTTCCTGCCCATCACTGATAACTGGCGAGAGAATCAGCCATCCAGGTATGGTTTAGCATTTGAATCTTTCACGGTGACGATAAATTCTTGACCTTACCCTAACATCAGCAGCGATAGTTGTACAGGCCCTACACCTATACTGAAATCAATTAACATCACCCCAACTCACTGCAAAACCAACGCTCGAGCGTCGATCGCTGCCTTATGGACCTACCAGACGAGGATGAAGAGATCTATCTTGAATTTGGGCCCGACTTGCATCACCGACTCGACCAGACCATTGAATGGAATGTCCTGCATTATAAAGGCTCGCGACGCTTTCGCAGCAGACGCCACACCAAGCTGTGCATCCAGGCAATGGACCCGAAGGACCTGGAGCATCTTGAATCATTCATCAACATGCATTTGAAGCTCGACTTGGAGGTCCAGCGCCTTGCAGCCTTCATCCACAAGCGGCGCACCATGGAGGCGTCCATCAACAAATACTCGAAGAGTCAGCTGCTCAAAGACGAAGTGAAAGCCGAGGTCGACGTCGTTCAAAAGCAGTTGAAAAAGCTGGAGATTGAAACACAACCTGCGCGCGAAGTCATCTACAACACGTCCTGTTCGATATTTCTCGGCCTCGCAGAGTTCCCTGCTGGAAGGCTTAAAGAGCGCCTGGAGGAGCCTCACGCCGACAATAACTGGGTCTCCTTGCACTGCAAGAAAAGAGGCGGATGTTGTGCCTATGATTGCGAATGCTGCTCAAAGCCCAGAGAGGGTCTCGATATCAAAGGGGTTGGACACTGTACCTCGGCCTGCTTTTGTTGCGAGGCGAGACGCGGAACCCATATTGATACCTCGAATGGCGATCCATATGGAATGGTAATGAAAGTCGCTAATTTGGGTGATAGTAGGGAGTGTCTTGGTCTGATGGACGTTTTCATCGGCGCGGTCAAAATTCTTCGTGCGCCTCCTGAAAAGCCAAAATCCAGCCATTGGTGGATGGCTGGGTATGATTCACGTGGGTTTATGAGAAAGTACTTCCCTTAATCTGTTCTTGCGTTGTTGAAGGTACGTTGGTCTAGATCTCTATGATGTCAAGACAGGAGCACACTCGTTACTACAGAGTAGCTGACTGACATGAGCATCTGATAGATGAATCAAACGCAATGTAACCTGATTTTATGATGAGCAAATTGGATTACGCGAAACATGTTCCATAGTTAGTGTGAGTCATCTTTAACAGATTTCATACGGAGCAAGTCCTGGCAAACACAATGACATGTGGACGGCTACTCCTTTACTATTTCGTCATAATGCATGATCTACGGTTCCAGCCGTGAGTCAACCAACATGAATCAGAGTAAGCACTAGATAGAAAATAAGTGACAAACTACTCCATCGAGAGACCCGCAATCTACTGTATAAGATCGCTTAATTCGCAACCGACACTATCCTCCCAACCTCACAGTATCTTGAATTAACCAACACAATATGCCAACCTCACGCTTCCAATCGGGCGTATACTTCACTGCGTCCAAAGATAACATCGAACAACGAACACAGCTTTCTCGAACCTCTCATTTCCCACTTCTCTCAGTCACTATTAATGCCAACGTAGATGGCAATATCACTACGGCGACCATCACGCAAAAATACACAAACCCGTCTTCCTCTCCAGTTGCGCATGCCAAATACCTCTTTCCCATCTACGACGGCTCCGCTGTCACGTCTTTCAAATGTTGGATCGGCGAAGACAAACTGCTCGAAGGAGCTGTGAAGCCAAAACAGCAGGCACGCAAGGAGTTCGCAGAAGCCGTCTCGAAGCACAAGGCGGCGGTTCTCGTCGAAGAGCTGACCCCCGAGATCTTCGAAACCAATCTTGGCAGTATCCCCAGCCAGACAGACGTGGCTGTAGAGATCACTCTTGCTACGCAGCTGAGAGGGGATCAAACGACCGGCGCTACCACTTTGACCATCCCCACCAGCGTGGCCCCCAGATATGGACTCCAGCCTAGGGGGTATGCTCAACCTGAGACCGCGAGTACAATTGCAGTGGCAGGGGAAGATGCACTTCATATCAATGTGCACGTTTCCATGCCCGAGCAAATTACCCAGATCGAGTCTCAGACCCATACGATATCAGTGAAGCTTGGCTCTGAAACCGGCATCTTTGACCCCTGCAAAGCAAATACTTCTCTCACCGGACGCTCCGCATTCTTGGAGAAAGACTTTGTTCTTACAATCTTGTCCAGCTCGAAGGAGTGGATGGTATCTCGGGCTATCGCTGTAGCGCAGCCAAATTCTCATAAGTCGACCATTGCACTCATGTTGAGCCCTGGGGACTTGTTCCGAAAGAGATTCAACCCTGATAACTACACCGGAGAAGTTATTTTCGTGGCCGACCGCTCTTCATCCATGAATGCGAAGATTCCCGCCCTGCGAAACGCAATGCACGTCTTTCTACGAAGCCTTCCGGAGAAATGCTCGTTTAACATTGTGTCGTTTGGAACCTCGTTTTCCTGGATGTGGGAAAGCTCTCAGCCATACAGTCAAGAAATTCTCGATGAGGCAACTAGCCACGTAGGTTCTTTTGAAGCCAACTTTGGCGGCACCAAGATCTTGCAAGCATTGGAAAGCATCCCGGAACACTTCAACAAGCGCGCTGATGTACCGACCAACGTGATTGTACTAACGGATGGAGAGACATGGGACGTGGAGAATGTGATCAAGTTCGTCGCGAGAACGGCATCGAACCCAGAGACGAATATCCGGTTCTTTGCCCTCGGCATTGGAAAAGAGGTCTCGCATCGACTGGTCCAGGGCATCGGCATGCGCGGTGGTGGATATGCCGAGGTCATCAGCGACACGAACTCGTCCTTGGTCTGGCAGGGGAAGATGATTCAGATGCTGAAGAATGCGTTGACACCATCTCGCCTGCGATGTTCGATCAACTTTGACGGATTGATGCAGGATGCCACCGGATGCCTTCAGGCGCCTCATTCTGTTCCATCTCTGAGCTCCTTTTCTCATCAGTCGATCTACTACATGCTGGATCGGGACGTCGGGAAGGTACCCGACACCGTAACTATAACGGCAACGACAGAAGATGGAATGAATCTCACCGCACAGTTGCTCATTCACAGAAGCAACACACACAGCATTCACCACCTCGCCGCGAAGGCCTTCATAAATGATTATGAGACCGGTCAAAGCTGGTTTCATGCAGAACATGCATCCCTTCTAGCAAGCGACCAGGGTGCATTCAACCGTATTCTCGAGCATGAGGCCCAAAAGCTGGGCGTCAGATGGTCCATTCCCAGTAGATGGACCAGCTATGTCGCCGTCGAACGTATCTCTCAGGAAGGCCATGAAACATCCCTTGAGCCAGCCGAGCGAGGCGAACCGCCTCAAGACTCGGAAAGTGAATCTGATGAAGATATGGGATTTGGCCTGTATGACGGAGGCTCAACTGGGGGTGTCTTGCGATTCTGTCGCGCCGGCTCATCCTCTTCTTCCGATGATGGCACTGCAGCCCACGTCGCTCGTCGATTGCCTGATTTGTCACTTCACAAGACGCGTGGTATTCAAGGTAACATACAAGGAAGCGTTGAAGGCAGCACGAGAGGTGCTGGTCAAGACGTCCTAATGATGGCCACTTCATTAGACCGTCCATCTTCGCCTTCTTTCTCCGCTACCAGAATAGTTAGGGGAGGCTCGATGGGTTGCTTCGGAGGCGGTCGGATTCCCAAGGACCGGGTCAGCTTTAAAGCAAAGAAATGCAAACGTGCATCATCATCTACAGGTGGCACCGCGGAGCCTATCAAAGAGCCAACTCAGCCTGAGCTCAATCTGTCCAGGGTTCTCTATCTCCAAGCCGCGAATGGAGACATGAGAGTTGAGGGTAGTGCCATCGAAGCGCAACTCCTGGCGGAGTTTCAGCCGCAGGTTACGGAGGATATGAGCAAGTTTCTGGCCTCTATGTCGGTGAAACTCGAGACCATGGAGCGAGCATTTTTGCTGAATATTTTGGCTGTTATTTATGTGACCGTCAGATGCGTGGAGTCGAAGGGGCTATGGGAGATGCAGATTACAAAGGCACGACGATTTCTTAAAAAGCGGTTGGAGGCTGCTGGGGGGATAGACACTGAGGCAGCGTTGGAACAGTTGGGGAGCATGGCCCAACAAGAACTTGTGCACTAGTGATTGCTCGGTATATTTCCTTTTTGTTATCACTTGCCCTTTTGTTCTTCTTCTCCTGTTTTATCGGTTTTCCCTTCTGTTTGTTCCTCTTTCTGAATTCAGTTCATCTTGGATATTGTTTTTCTTGATATTCGTGCTCTAGCTTGGTTACTTGTCTACTATGCTTTGATATCTAATACGGGTTAAGTTTCAGCTCTTCATAATTGATGTCCAGTTGCTCATTCACATACTTTATGTCCAAATGCATAGACCATGAATTTTCCAACACTAAGTCCTATCATTCACCCTTCTCTTCTCCTTCAACCAAAAAGCCCTCAACACAAAGACCATCACAAGCATACTTACATCTAACGCCAGGTTCCAGCTATACCCGACCAGGTACCGGGGAGCATCGACCGTCTTCCAGACACTGTCCACATTTCATTAGCCAACAATCCCAGTCTAAACCCCTAAGTCCCAAGAAGAAAGGAAAGGACAAAACTTACAACAACGGAATCCACGCCCCAAACGCATTCCCAACCGTATTCATGGCACTAATAACCAGCGCCCTCTCCTCCGCGTTCCCGGCACAGATCTCGTTCGCCCACGCATACACAATCGCCGCAATGCCATTCGCCGTCCCGGAGAGGAAGAACGCAAAGAACTTCAATCCCACAGGAACAGACCAAACCGCTAACACGATGCAGGCAAAGATATTCAACACAGCGGTGATAGCGATCAAGCTGACCTTTGCGTTATAGATGTCCGAGATCACGCCGTTAGTGATCGATGCGATGATAGTCACGGCAGGCGAAACAGTTGTGATGGTATTAATCGATTCGACGGAGTAAGATTGAGATTTTAGCCAAAGAGAGAGGCCGCTGTTGGAGCTGACCCCGTCGGCCTGGGAGAAGAAGAATGCGAAGAGCACGAGGATCCAGAGACGCCAGCCCTTGAGGATCGAGAGGATTCGGGGAATCGTGAAGGGGGCCCGGGGCTCGAGGTTCTCGGATTTCATTCGTTCTTGGGCGAGGGCAATTTCCGCGGGGCTGAGGAATCGGGAGTTGCAGTTGTCAGGCGTGCTGGGGAGGAGAAAGAAGCCGAGGATAGCAATGGGGATGGTGCATGCGAAGCCTAGTGGCAGTTAGTTATCTCGCATTCTCGGGTATGTCGAGTTTGCTTATAAAAACATGAGAAGAAAGAACCAACAAATGATATACAGCCATCTCCATCCCTGAATCCCATACTGTCCGTCCATTCTCGCGTATGCACCGGCCTGGATGTAACCCGAACTCATACTCCCAACCTGACTCAACACGAAGAAGATGGCTCCGCGGCGCGCAAGTTCGGAGCGTTTGTACCAGCTTCCGAGGTACCATTGTACGGCGGGGAAGAAGAAGCCACCTAGAGCGCCGACGAAAAAACGTAGGGCGTAGAGCGTCGTCACGCTGGTTGCTTTGTACTGGGCTAGCGTGAACACACCCCAGAGGAGGTCGGCAGTGGGAAGGAAGATGTTGATTGGAGTGCGAGTCATCTATGGGGATCAGAGTGTTCGAGGTTAGTTCTTCGGCGTGATTCTCTGCCTCTGTCTGGCTTTGTGGATGGGGCTGGGAAGACGAACGAGGAGGGTCAATGGGATTTGCATCGTGATGAATCCAACCCTAATCTCGCGTCAGTATTGCAGGCCTAATGGACATCGTCCTTCCAGGGGCACTAAAAGCCAGTATATAGAACAGGAAGAAGTACATATAGACCGTATTCAAATAATTCAACTCATTCCCCCATAACTCCAAGTCCTCTTTCATCCCACTCACGTAGGCCGTGCTCATTGCCGATGAATCCAGGACCTTGGCCCAATGCGCCAGGAACAAAAACACGATGATCAGTCCATCGAGTTTTAATATGAGGCGTCTTTCAGCTGGCGTGTCGCTGGGCGAGAAATATTGATACCATTTTTGTTTAGCCTCAGTCTCTGTACTGCGGAGTTGTTGCGGCAGATGCGAGTCTTTTGTCTGGATATTCGATGCCACCTTTTCCGACATGGCGGATTCGGTTGCCCGAGGAGACTTTTCTATCGCGTCCGACATGTTGATCTTGCATGTCTTTGGGATTTTGCGAGGTTGGATTCACGGCGGGGTTCATTTTGTTCTGGGCTTTTATAAGCACGTCATTGGTGGTGGGGATGGCGACCGCATTCACTTAACCATCGTTGCATGTCTAGTTCGGTCCTGCATGAGATCTTGCTTTCTCTAGCTGTTCTCGAACTTTATTCTCGTACGATATGTCTCAATTATGTTCATTAGATTATATATGTATACCCGTCATTTAATTCCCAGGACCCATCTAACCTCCTTTTACCCAGCCATTCCAAGCCAACACCTTTTCCTGTACATCCAATAACGTTATATTTAAGACCCAGACCATCCGGCGAGATCAAACCCTTTCATGGTGAATCGTCGACCCACCCTTAACAGAATCCCCAACAACCACTTCGTCCATAGTCTCGATGCGTTTCGCCTCCGCCTCGACGAACTCCTGTGGCCGTTTCCGCTGCGTCAACGTCTTGTTCCCGCACACGATAGGCGATTTATGACGAATGAAGATCTCATCCATGTCTTCGAGCGTGCGACGCGAGGTTTCGGGATATAGGCAGTAAATCACGGGGAAGTAGGCCCAGACGATAATGGCGAACACTTTTCATTCCGTTAGCACACAGCCCATTCGAGAGGGTTGGGAAGCGCAAAGGAAAGGGGGGGGGGGGGGGCTTACTCAGGTAGAATCGCCAGTGGATATTATCTACACCTACTTTCGTGAACTGCGTGACAATGAACCCGCCCATCCAGTTCGTTGCCGTGGCGGCTGCCGCGCCGCGGGTGCGCCATCCCAGGGAGTTGACTTCAGAGTTGTAGACCCAGGGGACTTTCGCAAAGCTGGTGCCGTAAAAAAAGTAGTAGAGGAAGAACATGGCGGTGGTGACGCGGCCGAGCTAGAGATGTTAGTTCTTATTTCTTTGGCAGAAGTAGGTAGGAGATGACTTACGAGGCGCTCGCGCGACGGGTCGTCCGCGGCTACTTTCAGACAGATAGACGCAATGAGGTAGCATGAACCCATTGTCAAGGAACCGTAGAGCATCATCCTGGATGGTTAGCTTTAGGCGAAGTGGCATATAGGCAGGGGTTTGAATCCTTACTTGCGACGACCAAAGCGATCGATGATAAGCAGACAGCAGAAGGCGGCTACCAGGTAGATCGTGGCGTTGATCCCGGTCAACAGACGACTTTCTTCTTCGTCGAGACCCACGCTCTGCTGCAACAGAGTAGGCAGGTAGTATCCTAGCGCATTGACACCGCTGAACTGCTGCATGAACTGCGTTCCGCAAGAGAGCAGCAGTCGGCGCTGAGTCTGCGTTTTGTCGCGACACAGCAACACGTCCATCGTGGGCACGCGGTCCTTACGTTCCACCTGCAGCGCTGATTGGATGGATAGAAATTCCGCCGACACGTCGGCGTCGTGGATATCTTTGCCCTTGCCCTGCAATCGCGCCAGCACTTGCAGCGCCTCGTCGGGTCGATCCTGGAGGAGGAGCCATCGCGGGGACTCCGGGATCAGGACTAGCGCCATTGCTACGATGATGGGGAATATAAGTTGAAAGCCCAAGGGAAATCGCCATTGCAGCGCCTCGCCCTGGAAATACAGCCCGTAGTTCATCCAATTGGCGAGGCAGAATGCCGCGGTGTTACAGAGGGATCCGACGACCACGAGCTTGCCGCGGACGTTCGGTTTCGAGCATTCAGCCTGGTAGACCGGACAGGTCGAGGAGGTCAGGCCCATTCCGAAGCCGTTGATGACACGTCCAATAATCATCTGCGGCAGATGCCACGCGACGACCTGCAGCACCGCTCCGATCACATTACAAGCCAGACCCAGCGCGACGGTCTTTTTCCGACCGAGCTTATCGCCGAGGGTGAAGGCGAAGATGGCACCAAAGAAGGCGCCGAGCTGCAGTCGTCCCAAAATCGCACCGTCAGCACTTATTTTCTACCGGTATGATTGTGTTGTGGATGTCTCGGGAAGCAGTGGGTCCGGCGGGGAATTTAATTGCTCACGGAAAAGCAGCTCGAGGTGATGCCGGAGATGTCAGCATCGTCGGTCTCCGGGAAGTGTTTCTTGAAATCGGCTGAAATTAACACTCCGGAGAATACACCCTGGTCATAACCGAACCACGCCATAGAGCTGTATCATTCGCCCGTCAGACAATCCGGTGGCGGCCAAGCCCGCCGGGGGGCCATTTTAAAGACTGGGATATCAAACATACCAGGCATTGGCGATAGTAACCATGCTAATGAGCCATCGCCCACTAAGGCGGGCCGAAAGGTCGAGGCCAGCCATTTGGGAATGGTGAGGGCCTCCCGACGACCAGGATAGGGAGAAGACAGCAATCACGAGTGGATTCCCTGTGTCATTCAGGTTCAAGTAGACCAGACGACTGACAAGGAAGAGGAATTCCTCCGAAGTATATATACTTTTTTTTGTCCTTGTCGGTTAGAACTGTCACTCTGGCCAGCCAGAGGAAGGGGGGAAAGCTTCAACACCACGAGCCGACGGGAGGAATAGGTCAAGAGATAGATTGACTGAGTCCGGGGTAAGCTGGTGAGGTCCACTCCTGAGAGAGAAATGAGGAGAAAATGGATCCTTCCCCCTCCGGTCTAGTGCCCGGTCCCGTGATGGCCCCGTGGGGGGAGGCGGCAGATCTGCCCGCTGTCCGGCGCGGATGAGCGGCAGCGGGGATGCCGTGGAAGCGATAAGTTGATAATTGATAACAATCAATGTCGTTGACTTTGTTCATGCTCAAATTCAAGTTCAACGGGCTTCCCGCCTTCTCGCATCCTCCTCGCATACATCCATCACCTCGCCATGACCAAACTGATTCTAGTCACCGGTGCCACCGGCTTCATTGGCGCCCACATTGTCGATGCGCTGCTATCTCACGGGCTGCGGGTACGCGGGGCAACGCGCTCGCTGGAAAAAGGCAATGCCATGATCCAAGCTCGACCGCAGTACGCCAAGCAGCTGGAGTTTGTACAAATCGACGACTTCGACCAGCCCGGTGGTCTGATAGAGGCCGTTCAGGGCGTCGATGGTGTGATCCATACTGCCAGCGTGAGTGAACCCCATCGGCCATACCAACCCCTCACCCACTATTCCTGTCCCTCTCCCAAGCCAAACGCGGAAGCGGAACTAAAATCCGCACTCTCAACAAAAACAGCCATTTACCTACGACACGACGGATAACGAGAAGGAATTAATCCGACCCGCCATCAACGGCGTGCGCGCCATCGTCGAAGCCGCCTCCACGAATCCACAAATCCACCGCATCGTGCTCACTTCATCCTTCGCGTCCATTATCGACGTCAACCGCAAGGGCCCGCCGTATTTCACACTCACCGCGGCGGATTGGAACCCGTTGACATACGAGGAGGCTGCGGACCCCGCGACCACCGCGGTCGTCGCGTACCGGGGGTCGAAGAAGTTTGCCGAGCTGGAGGCATGGACGTACGTGAAGGAACAGAAGCCCGGGTTTGATTTGGTGGCCTTGTGTCCGCCCATGACGTTTGGCCCGGTGGTGCACCCCGTGCCGAGCGTGGACCGGCTGAACGAGTCCAATGCCATGCTGTGGAAGATTGCGAGTGGGGCGAACCCGCTACCTGTGTCGCGGGTGCCGTTCTGGATCGACGTCCGGGATCTGGCAGTTGCGCATGTCGAGGCGTTGTTGAACCCAGGGGTCGGCAATCGTCGTTATGCTCCTGCGTCGCCGGAGCGGTTTTCCTATGGGCTAGCGGCTAGTATCATAGTAGAGGAGTTTGAGTCGCTCAAGGGGAAGGTGACGTTGGAGGATCAGGTTCTCGATGAGAGTTACGGGTTGGATGGTGAGACGCCGGCGAAGGAGTTGGGGTACTCGTATCGACCATTCCGAGAGACGGTCAGGGATCTCGTGACACAGGCCATTCAGATGAGCCAAACATCCTAGTCATGATTGATGAAGAAACTCTAATTTTAACGGCGGTCTATCTATAATTTATTCAAACGCCATTTACAGCCCAAGCATCCACCGCATCTATACTTGAATCATCCTTCTATCGTGTCCGCACTGATCAGATTGAGCGCAATGCTCGGTGTTGTCAAATCACCCCCTAAACCGCCAATGCGTCCAAGCACTCCGAGCTCATTCAGCGTAGAATTGTACTTTGATGTGGGACTAATATGTGTGTCACAGAGCTTACCCAGGCAATCGGGGCCAGCATCACTGATTGGCCCGCCGGTTGAATGTTTGTCGGTCTCCACGTACTATAAGCTTCCTTCCTCTTTTGGCTCTTTTGGCGGGTAAACAAACTTCCCCTCCCGTCTGATTGTTTGCGACCGATGACGTTGGTCTAGATCAAATGGACGTCATGCAATCGATGACAACTGATACAGGCTCGTGCCCTTGCCATGGAATTGTTCAAGCCACCGAAGGTGCCCGTCGAATGATTGGTACCACGCCATGCCACTGAGATCATCGCACCCTGAACTGGACCCGACCTTGACGGGGCTCTCAGATCTCATCTCTCGGTACGGAATAGAACACGTTATCCGAGTATCTCGATCAGCTCGTGGAGAAGACCGCATAGATAAGTTGATAACGTTCTGTCAAGCAGCGGGGGGAAGCGGCAGTCCCACCGTGGAACCTGCCCGTGCGCCATGTGGGGCCGACGGTGGTTCGTGGGAGATTCAACCATCGCGAGGTCAGGCTGTGCTGTTTGTGTTCCACGTGGGGTAGCACCGAGAGGTACACACGGAGCTTAATTTCCCCTTCATTTAAGAATCTTTGCATCTCGCATTCTTGCCGACTTGATCTGTTCAACACTTTTCAGGTTCTTGCGTCCTGTTCCCTCCGGTCAAGTCGCTACAGTTGAATCGTCCGTAATGGGCTCCCATCAAGTCACAGAACACGATGTTACGATCACGTCGTTCGAGATCGTGGATCTGCGGTTTCCCACCAGTTTAGATGGCGTCGGGTCGGATGCGATGCACAAGGGTACAAATGGATCTCATCCTTATATCCAACTCAAGACAAACCAGGGTGGGCTGGTCGGCGATGGAATTGTAAGAACAACCATCTCATCCAAGCTCCGCGGAAAGCTCTAGCGATGCTGACTCGTTGAACAGGCATTTAGCAATGGACGAGGAAGCGAACTTATCTGTCTGGCACTCAACATTTTCGCAAAGCGCGTGGTAGGCAAGACAATGCACGAGCTCACACGGAATATGGGAAAGACATGGCGGTACATGGTTTCGGACTCGCAATATCGATGGGTTGGCCCGGAAAAGAGCATCACACACTTGGCGGTGGCGGGGGTCCTGAACGCGGTCTGGGACCTGTGGGGCAAGATTCTGGACAAGCCCGTCTGGAAGATTGTCTGCGATATGAACCCCGATGAGATCGTTCGGTGTATTGACTTCCGATACATTACCGACGTGATTACCCCGGAGGAAAGTATCGAGATGCTGAATAAGACGCAAAAGGGCAAGGAGGATAGGATGCGAGAAGCGTTTGAAAACACTGCAGTACCCGCATACACCACGTCACCGGGATGGTTGGCCTTCTCTGGCGATCGTATGCGAGAGGTGCTTGAAGAGACCATTGCCGCCGGTTACACCGTTTTCAAATTCAAAGTTGGGACCAGCGTTGAGGCTGATCGGGAGAGATTGTCGGCTGTCAGAGAGGTATTGGGGTACGACAAGGGACACCAGATTATGATCGATGCCAACCAGGTAGGACGTGGCCGCTCAATACCTTAGTTCAGTGGTGCTAATTCTTGCTCAAGGTTTGGAGTGTCCCACAAGCGATCGAGTACATGAAGCAGCTGGTGGAGTTCAAACCGGTGTTTATCGAGGAGCCCACGAATCCCGACGACGTTCTCGGTCATGCTACAATCCGAAAGGCTCTCAAGCCGTACGGGGTCGGCGTGGCTACCGGTGAGGCTGCCCAGAACCGTGTGACTTTCAAGCAGCTTCTGCAAGCCGAGGCCACCGACGTGTGCCAAATCGACGCTGTCCGGCTCGGCAGTGTCAATGAGTGCCTTGTAAGTGACATTGACATGCCATCCAGGAATATTCCGCAGCTAACGGAATCCAAGGCGGTCATGCTTATGGCCCTGAAATTCGACGTCCCGTGCGTGCCTCACAATGGTGCCATGGGCTTAACTGAATTGACCTCACACCTGAGCACAATCGATTACATCGCTATCAGCGGACGTAAGTCGATGCTGGAGATGGCGGACAGCCACCGTGAGAATTTGCGCCATCCTTCGCAGGTCAAAGACGCACATTACGTCACCCCTCTGGCACCTGGCTACTCGACCGGATACACCGACGAGGCACTGGAGAAGTACACATACCCAAATGGCAGCTTCTGGAGAAGCGACATTGGACTTGAGATTATCGCCCAGCCCACTGGAGACGAACTATGAACGATGATTTGTGCATGTACGGCGTTTTGGACAGTCTGCTTTAGCTTTTTGGTCAACAACCACCTCAGCATTTCCTATTCAATGAGCATGATTGAGATGACGACTCAATCGTTGCTTTCTTTGTATATCCTCCAGAATGATAACAACAGCTTCGAGACTAGAAAACGCCCAGGGACGTATGTTATCAATCGCTCGTTGTTGAAGTTCGTCAATATCGGGAACGAAATGCCGCAAATCGGCGCTTAGAGAAGCGAGCGTGAGAACCACAATGGCGCCTAATGTTCTTTTCTTTCTGTCAGCACATCTAGAGAGAAGCTACATTTTGACCAACTTGCACTTACGATAGGGAGAACGTCCAAGTGTATTGGCTTGGCTGGGTCATGACCTGCGAAGTGTTGTGGATATAATACCGACAGCTCTCGATACAAATGCCTGCCTTCTCAATCATCGTCTCGGATGTTCCTCCAGCACCGTGTGTGGCTATATACAGCACAAAAGGCCGATAAATGATATGTCGGGCAGCGAAATACCGGACTCGAAGGATCGCCTCGCGAGGGTTTGTAGGGTTAAGAGGGATCCCCATCCCTAGGACTGGGCGAAAGGCTTCTGGTATCGAGGAGTGCCACATTTTGAGCTGCTCGTGTAGCTCATCGGACACATTGATCATGGAAGAAACATCTTCGATTGAGAATTCATCCGGAGCCATCAGGGTGGTAGATGAAAGAGTTAATAGGTGCATCTTGCTGGGATACAGTGAGTTGTGAATTCTATTGAGCAATCGGCGAACGGAGATTTCAGCCAGGTAGCACGTGGATTGCATCAAACCGAGATTCGAACAGCTGGGAAGGCTAACTTCGTCAGTCAGCTGCTGCAGACCGCTTCGTGGCAGCTCCAACTCTGCTAGTCGGTCACATTCAACGAGGAAACAGGACCAAAAGAGACGGATGATACTCTCACGCCAATTTGGTCCTTCTTCCCGCGCATCCATTCTACGATCCGGTCAGCCTTTCCTACTTCTTCCTCTTATCTTTAGATTTGCTCCCATACTTACCCTGAGAGTTTGAACTGAAGAATTGTAGACGCCGAGTAAATCAGTCTCCAGCTCTGTAATGGGCGAACGATGTATGCAAAGTACACACTGGCTAGTACCAAGGCCTGTGGTAGTAGAAGATTGAACGAAAACGACCAGGTCGACTGCGATACGAGTGTAGGTAGTGCATGCTGCATGTATTCCATGCCTGGAGGCGATACTTTGAATTCCGGGGCCTTGAGAGGCGAAGCCGCGACAGCCCCGAGAGCTAGCACAACCATACAAAGCGCAGACGGAATACTGGAGTCGGGACCAACTTCCAAAAATCGATTATATATCTCCTCAAATTCAGCCTGCTCCAAGATTGGGTGGTTCGGATGAGCCAATGTGAAGAACGTGGATACTAATTCGTCGGCTATTTCTCGTCTGATATTGAGCTGCGGCCTGGGCTTGGACAATTGCTCAAATGATAGCTCTGGCGGTAACTGACTCCTTGATTCGAGCAAGAAGAACAGATCTGGGGGGTATTCGCCGATCAGTGTTTTCATTGACGGCAGGCTCAGCAGGTAGCTGGAGGATGTCTTGTGTTTAACTGGAATTGTTAAAGGAGGCAACTTCGCTAATTCCGACTGTACGTCCAACCCTGGAAACGGCCATGAAGCGGACGTGACAGCTTGTGTGGATTGCACTCCGGTCATCGGCAGGGACGATTGGCTTTGTGGAGTGGCCGCATTATGGTTATGAGTATAAGCGTTCGACCCGTTAGAAAGCGCGGTTATTTTCTCGGACTGGCTTTCGAGAAGGGATTCGATGTCTTTTAGGCGACTGAGTATTTCCCGCGTCCCCCCGGAGGTGTCGATTCTATACGGAACAAGGTGAGAACCAATGTGTCAACTGCGGGGCGCGGCTATCGACCCACCTCTGGGATGGCAAGTCATCGTAGTGACATTCGACCTCTAGTTCGGAGCAAGTGGAACACGAGGGCTTCTGAGCATCACATCTTCGCTTACTATCCATTGCTTTTAGCTCACGACAAACAAGCCCGACCAATGCGGGCGAAGAAAAGGGGGAAGGGAGAATTGCCATTGTGGCTTACCGGCTGCGACAAAAATTACAGGCCAACGCCACACGTTTCCTGCTAAAGCTCATTCTCGAGACCGCACCAACAAGGGACACTCTGTACAATCAAGGCATAATAAAACGCCGCTGACAAGGGGGGCGGGAGAGAGAAAATGGAGGCGCACAGTGAAGTGACGGGACGGGCCTCGGGGAAATCTGGGGAAGCGGAGGAGGTCAGCTGACGCCTAGCCCGAGCAGGTTAGACCCGCTTAGAAAGCACTCATGGCGTGATCTAGTCCCAAAGGAACAACTCTATAGAGAAGATTCTCTAGATCCATCAGATATCAATCCGTTAGATTTGAGTGCCAATGCTATCATCCGTCCCCGTTTGGATAGTTTAGCGCTTCATGCATATTACACCTACGTCATCCGACCAAGCAATCAGATGCTTGACAGCTGGCTAGGCCCCTTCCCGTTAGGAGATGGTCCGTTAGAAAATATATCAGCCCGTCCGTTATTGGCTGTCACACAATGGTATTGTCCTCATTTTCTCCGTGATTAGCCTTTGTTCATGCGCATGGTACCTGACTCTCGTCTTATGTTCTGGTCTAGATTCAATGTTCTGACCTTGTACTATATATCATTTTACCGCATGGGAGGAAAGCTTCTTCCCATGACCTTAAATTCCAGTCAGAAGAATATCTACTTGCCACAACGAGCTACTATGCTTCTTAATCCACCTAATATGTACGATGCTCCTCACTGCGCTGGCACCTTGGCATCCTCAGGAATTGCAGCTGTGCAGCTGTGATGACACCAACTCCCCTATTTATCCATGTCCAACGCGAACCCCATCGATGAGACCCTCACAAAATGGCGTCTGCAGTGTAAGGCCAACAGTCTGCAATCTTGTTGTCGTCTTGAATTGAAATCACGACAGACCCCTCTCCTCTCAGAGGGTTGCCTTCCCAGACAACAATATCTCCACTATAAGGTTGGGTTTCTCCTTCACGATGCTCGCTGGCTGATCGAAGACCTAAGATCTCTTCAATGTTGGTAGAGACAAGGGCAATGGCCTCTTCATCACCTAGCCCCGCATACTTACCGGCCCATCGAGCTTCTTGTGCCAAGCCATGAATAGCCGAGTCGCTCCGAACTGCCAGGCCCAGTTGGACACCAGCATCTATCAGAATCTTGGCGGGACTTTCGCTCAGGGGCGGTCCTATTAGAACGTTCTTCTTCTCCCAGTTGTCAGGGGCACCGTGGTTTCCAGTGAGAATTACTGGGATGCCTGCCGCTGCCAGTGGCTTGGCGACCTGGTACCATTAACGATTTAGTAAAAAGACATTATGAGGGAATATCGGGTACGATGAGTGATTTCTTACTAAAGCAGCTCCATGTCCACCATGGATGACCAATTTGACCGAAGGGTAGTCACGCTTAATCAAGATCAGTTGGGCGATATCGTCCTGAGAAATGGCTGTTAGTTCTCCCTTCGAGTTGACCAAAATAAGGACGGTAGGAGCATCATGAATACCTCATTAAATACTCGTACGACTACAGGCAGTAATCCGTTCGCAGCCTGGGCATAAATACCTTGGCTATCCTGCTGGCCCTTCTCTAGTATCTGACGGAGGTGCTCGATCTCAGAAGAGATGGTCGGCGTGCTGTCATCTTGAAAAGGCAAAACAATATTAGTATCCTTAGCAAGAAATAACAATATCTTGACCAGGATCACCTACCTTTAGCCGATTGACCAATTGCCAGGTGAAGAGCAACGTTATCTTTCCAAACGCCTCCCTCCAAAATTGTGGCTGTTTCGCTGGTCCGTATTCCCACGCTGACTCCGTCAATGATGCCGGAGCCGTGTGGAGGCGTGACCGCTTTTGTGACGCCACCAATTCGAGCTCTCGTAAATGCTCTGCCGTGGAGATGCACGCCATATTTCGCGAAATGGACACTCTTCTGTTCGTTAAGTATATCTCCGCTTTTTGCCGTTCCGTCGCCAGTGGAACTCTCAGACGGGATTGCTTGTATTCCGAGATTGGTGGCAAATGCCACAAGGCCCGGCGTTATGTGCCCATTGTTCAGTGCAATACGGGAGATGTCCTCGTCCTTGTAATAGGAAGCACATGCAGATTCCTTATCAAAACATGCAATCTTGCCATTCTTAATGAAAAGAACAAGATCTTGTGCAGACTTGTCAACATGGGTTGGGTTGCCAATCAGAGATCGTTTGATTCCGGTGATAAGCACGGATTTATGGACTCTCGCACAGATGTCGCCTTTCTGTGCGTCGGAAACAATTGGTCGCGCCGCTGGCGCTTCTTGATTGGACAAACCAGCGGTCTTTTCCAATTCCTTTATGCCATAATCCTTTTCCAAGAGAGCACGGCCGTCGATGAACACTTCAAGGGGAGTCGCGCCGACTTGCAGCGGATGATCGTCCCAAATTACAAGATCCGCGTCGTATCCAGGTCGAACGTACCCAATACGGTGGGCTTGCTGAATTGATCGCGCAGGCACCGATGTCACAGACTGAAGTGATTTCTCCTCAGATAGACCGAATGAGTGAGCAATGGCTGCCTGATGACTATAACAAAGTCAGAAAATGGCGGACAGGAATCTGACAAATTTCCAACATACATAAGGTTTTTGGCATAGTTTCCTTCTCCAGTGTGATCCTGTGTGTGTTGTGTCAACCGGGCGACCTTCCCCCAACAAATTTCAACAGGGACTTACCGATTTTAGAGCAACTTTAACCCCATGATTGTCTAGGATCTTCGGGCCTCTCAAATTGGCTCCGTACGCCTCTGCTTTGAAAAGCGCATTCTCAGCAAATGTAGCGATCGTAATGTTCCTGGTGTCGTTAGTGATTAGTGGGTATGTAGAAGGTGCAGATACTAACTCTTCTAGGTGCTTGAGAAGTTCGGGTACCTGCCATGCCTCAAGTGCGTGGTGGAAAGCTCTGGGATGAACACCAAACTCATGCAACACCGCAGTCATGCGCTCAAAATCTTCCGGTTCATAACAGTGCACGTTGACATTGAGTTCTCCTCTCAAAAGAGCTAGAAGGGTCTCGAATTCAAATGACTCAGGTCGCTTTCCTTCGTTCTCAATGAAGCTCGAGATATGGTGACTTTGCGCGAAAGGGATCTCCTCTATGGCAAATGCAGCGTCGCACCAGGCGGACTGCCAATCAAGCAGCTGTCGTGCTTTCTCGAGTTGTTCGCGCAAGAGCCACGTCAAGCCCAGTCTAGTATTGCCATAGATGCGCTTAGGATTCTCCCCACAAGCCATCTTGAGGTACCTTTGCCGATGACTTTCTGGACGGCCATCTTCTAAAAGCAGCTCATCCACAACAGGCTCACCGTTTGGGCCCGGACGCGGGAAATTCTTGACGAGATAGGCTTCGCCGCCGACTATATTCGCTGAGCCCGGTAGAACAAGCGATGAGGTGACACCACCTGATGCGATCATTTTGATCGCCGGGTCGTAGGGCTTGAAGCCATCGAGCGCGCGCACGAACGGCGTGATTGGGCCCAAGAGTGGGCGCTCATTCACGTCGCTGGTAGAAGGTAGCTTAGGAAATGGAAGCAAGAGGTGGTGTGAGTGCATATCAACCAGACCGGGCGTGATGAATCGACCATGCACATTGAGGACATGAGCATCTTTGGGCACTGGGTTATTTAAGTTGGTGGGAAGCACAGCCCGGATGACTCCCGCGTCGAAGATGATATCAACCAACTCATCACGGGTCGAATCTCCATCAAACAGAGTGGCATTTTGGATGAGGACGGCTTGTTTCTGCCCGGATAAGGGATTCCATCGTGGGTTGAATCGATCTGCCGATGCTGTGTTTTCTTGAAGAGTGCGGTTCCGAATCTCATGACATTTGTGTAGGCCCTCCAAGAAGTCTCTCCTGGGAGCTACCAACGAGGGAGTAAGAATTCTGCTGGACGATCCAAAATGAAACAGAGTGACAAATGCAATCAATATTATCGCCGCAATAGGTCGACGCCAGCGTCGTAGCGAGCGTGATCGTGATCGCTGCGGATAGTCATATTCCACTAGTAGGCCGCCCTTGGTAGCCGAGGCCATCCTCAAGTCGTCGGACACGCTTCGCTCTATGCGTGAATGCTCTTGGCTAGAAAGAAGCAGATAGTCCAGATGATGCGAAAAAAAAATATTCTTGGGTGCGACTTATCTATCTGATGGTAAGCGCCCAAGGCGTTTGCGCGACTGTGGGTCGGAAGTGCGTCAGTCTTGGTGTTCGGCCATCGTCCTCATCCCTTGCAGCTTAGCCGCCGGTCTTAAGACACCACAATCTCCGTCAATGCTTATTGCTTGACAATTCAGTCTCTGTCATGTAATTTCCATGCGACGATCGGAATTTTTTGAACGTACCTGATTGATAGAACACTATATTAAGTTGTACGAGGTCCAAGTTCACGGCTTCATCATGCCTTAAAGACTCCGAATCGACCATTGTGAAAGTCTTTATCATTGTAGGCGTTAGCTCAACGCCTTGTAGTGGAGATGAATCCAAGCACGCCATATAGATAAAGAAGATAACAAATTCCAATAATCAACCAGGGAAAAAGAGCAGATTGAAGACTTACAATAGAAAGTTACTCTTTGACCACTTTGTATATATAAACAAAAATAGGAACTCGGATCTAGAAACTAATACCCGTGGTGCTCCATTTCGTGGCAGGTAAATGTGGCATGTGGCATGTGCACGAATTGAGAGATTCTATTAGCACTTAATGTCCTGTTTTTTATATATTTATTGTGCCGCGAATGAGAGCCACCCAAACCATCCAGTGTATACCTTCATTTTGCTTCCCTTATTATATCCCTTGCATGTAATCATTTCACCTCCGATGAGGTTCATTGCCCTGGCCTGGCTAGTCGGAAGCCAGCACATATGACACGTACATGGTTGGCTCATGAATACCTGATTCGCAGTATCTGCAAGTCGATAGGCAAAATTACTCGAAGACTTCAATCCTGTGGCCAATTTCATCCCCTAGCAATTCCATGCAGTACGGTGGCATCACCACTAGTCCCGATCAATAAAATTTCACAAGTGCCAATCAAGATCAGATACATGGAAAAATGTCTAATGCTATCCGATTAGATATTATCAAAACCAACCTCGAACTTAGTCCGTACAAGCAGCCTAGCGACATGATTGCAGGGGAATATTGAAAATGATTAAGTTCTAAAAGAATAATGCAGCCATATTCGGACACAGGCTCCGAGGTCTTTAATCAACCCCTCAATTAGCCCTCGTTATTCCAGTGGCATTGCATTCTCCATCGACTGGTGGCCTAGTCATCTTCCTCATCGTCGTCATCCTCATCCTCATCATCATCATCATGGGCAAAGCACCGAACAGATCCATGCCCCTGCGCCAAGTTGACACATTTGGCAGGCTGAATAACGGGGTATCCAAAGCCCTCACAGTCGGAGGCCCTGTAGATGATCAGAGTCTTCTTAGCACGCTGAACAGTTCTGTGCAGCAGACTTCTGCGTCCAGGGTTTGGGGAAAGATGGAGGCAACATACCGATAGCTTTTGCACGCCACTGTCTCGTCGAAATGGACGGATCTATATTTCTTATGTATTAACAGAATTACCCCAGATAGTGCTCAATTGTAGCTGGTGGGCCTCACCCTTGGCCACCGAGCTCGATGCACTCTCCGGAGTGAACGGGGTTATGGATATGAGTGAGACACAATGAATCAGTGTATTTGTTTGCCTGTTATGGTGGGTTAACGTTAGTCTTCTGCTCTGCGTTTGATATATCTAATCCAAAAAGAGTGGCTGAACGTACGATAACTGGCGGTCCTTCGGCAAAAGCCAGGGCCAATGAAGAAGTCAAGACAAGAACGGTCTTAAGAGAGAACATGCTGGCAGGTGCTTGTGGTGTAAATTGGGAGTGTTCTAACAGAAACTTTGAAGGTAATCGTTCATTGTTACTTGGAGCCGAAAAAACCCGTTATATACAGTATTTCAGGTCTATTGTTCATCTCAACATGCCGTTGAGTGGTAGCAGTAATGTATTGCTTGCATTCCATCTATTCTTTTCATATCCACTTCCTTTTACTAAGGAACCGGATATCCTGACAGTTTTAGACGCCGTTGAGCTCGTACATTCATTCCAAGGATGGTATGTAGTAGCTCTTTTCCTGCGATCATTAGCTGCTCCATTTAGGTTGGCTAAGTGGTGATCTTCTAGAATAGTGCATTTACTGATCTTAGCAAATTCAAGAAGTCGTCCGTGTAAATCTCAAGTGCATTTACCTCATTGAAAGGTTTCTAGTGACAATGCCTCTCATCCTATTACTTGGCCAGACTATCAAAAGCATCATCTACAATCTTTGAAGAAAAAACCACTCCATTGTCAGATCTCCATCAATGTCTCCGCATTTAGTCATTCCTCAGTCTGAAACCTCACAACTAAGGTCATCTGCTCGAGCAGCGATCGAAAATGTCCCCAGGTTGCCCTTGCTTTCGAAGAATGTTTGACACATCATCCTAGCTATAAAGGTATCCCCGCCCCCTTTTCTTACGCCAGGGAACCTCAGGAAACAACTTCCTTGAGGCCTACGGAATGCTGGGCATAAGAGGGATTCCTAATGCGTAGAATCCGGGGTATGTCAAGCTGCTAATTGGTTCAGATCATTGAAGATCTCCGAACGGACCGGCACAGTTCGAGTAGAAATACCCCGGAGTAGCCCGCATAACCTGCAATTAAATGAAATGTTCTCGGTTTTGACGGATTGACCTATTCGGTTCACTAAGAGGAGCATATTGTATCGTGTCATACGTGGCGGCCGGAGGGATGATAAGACATTGTGGGCGACTCTTGCTGAGGAGGGTTGCAAGCGTCCGCTCACGTACGACTTCAGTTTAATTTGCGAGTATATGTCAAGATATCCAAAATAGAACGATATAACCCCAAAAGATATACATATATTTTGTAAGACCAAGTTTCGTGGCCTTCAACCCATTTCTGAGGGAGAAACCCGATAGTCAACATAAGAACAAAGCGCAATAGCCACCCAAGCGATTGCGAGGTGTATGGACCTGCCATAAATCCTTTACTTTGCCTTCACTATGGCCTCTTACCTGACGTTTGGGTATTTGAGTTGGGTTTATTGACCACGTCAACCGCTTGTATACCTCATACCCGCGGCCGTTTAGATTCCCTTGCCGCTTTGGGCTTTCCGTTTATTTGTCTCTTCCACCACAACTGCATCATGTTCTCGGAGAGTTCGTCTTCATCAAAGGTTTCCGCGAACGTACATTCCAGCTCCTGGAGTTTGGGGAAGTGTTTCTCAAGTTGCCGAACGTGATTATAGGGCCGACTGGGACAGTAAGTCAATGAACTCGTTGATACAGTGTAAAGTAAAAGGTGCGTTACCTCCATGAGAATAATCGTTCGAGGTTAGTGAAAGAGTCGATGCGGAGGAGCTCGAGGTTTGAGAAGAAAGGGGGTTTTTTTCATATCTGAAAGCTGCCAGATCATATACCTCCGTGATGTCGCAATGGCGCAGTGACCGGTAACATGTGGCTAAACTCTTTAATGAGTCAGTAGTCAATTCGAAGAGAGAGATATTGAGCTTGAGAACTTCGAGTTAACGAAGGTTTGTGAACAGCTCTTCAAAGTTGACATCATCAAAATTTGGAGCGGTGAAAGAAGGCAAGGGATGCCCTTCGATGCTCAGATGTTTCAACTGTGTCAGACTTTTGAGAGATAGCAAATCTCCATTTCTGATCCTCATGTCATGCGCAAATTTCGGACGCATCTGACCATGCTGGCCAGTGATGAAAGTGTGGCTTCTGTGGCTGACACATTCAGGTTTTGCAGCTGCAGAAAAGGGGATGGTTCGTTGACGGCATTGATGTCGTCTATGTCCTTTTCGTCACTGAGAGAAAGATACTGTAAACTTTTGCGACCTGCCAAATGGTTGAGTGTTTGACCGGTTACCAATGGTAACTCATCGGACCAAATAGATATGTCCGTCAACGATGGGCTTTCCCGAAGGAATGTGAGGAAGTTTCCGGCGTAAGGCCAGGGCCGGATATTTTGATGTAGAATCCGCGTAATTGAGGGCAGGAAGCTCGGAAGAAGCTAAGTAATTCGGAGTCAAATGGGCCCGCGAGCTCAAGATGTCTCAGCTTTGTTGCCTAGGTAGCATTCCAGAGATGTCATGTAGTCTGCCAGCGCTAGCTCATCACGCTCGGGAAAATCGACGCAGAGTGATTCCAGCTTAGGCCAAGAAAGTTGACCAAGTTCTTTAAATTGTTCGCTGGTCCGGCACCATGAAGTAAAGTGTCGGATCTCAGAGGCATAAATCTGTCTTCAATGCTTTGGGGCCATGAGTATGGCCGGCGAATATACACGCCACAGCGAAACCATTGTGTGTTGATGCGCAGACAAGGGGCTATATCGGGCCCTGTGTATTTCAAAATCTCCAGCACGATTTGGGGGGGGGAGGTGCATTATGCGGCATGTATTATCTTGGTGGTGTTGTTGTTGTTGTCCTCGTGGCGCGGTCCTACTGGCAGGCATACCTACGCATCGTCTTTCACCGCCTATAGGTAGGCCACGGATATAGGCACCCATAAGGCAGCCTTATAGTAAGACTTAGTAACTAAAATGCGGTTTATAACAGTTGAAATCCGTCTAGAAGTTACTTTCATGTTGCTCTACTACGCGGTAACATATAATTTACCTGTCTTTGTCTCTGCAGTCTCATCTCATCTCAGTCAACACGACGATGGTTCAGGCATCAAATTCCGACAGTAGTGATGATACTCAAAGCGACAATGACTTGACCTGGTCGCCTGGCGACGGAATTTGTCCAACAACAGCACAATTCAACCAGTGCTGTCAGTCAAAATATGACGAGTGGATAAATGCCGCCTCGATTTGCCCCGATGGCTACAAATCTTTAAGCTTCTGTACAAGAGCTTTCTTAGATCTCCTCGAAGATGTCCCTCCATTTTTTCACCGTCCTCCAGAACGTGTCGACATTAAAGGTAGACGAGACTCATTTCTGCTCTTGAGCTCTACCCTGTGCATCCGTACGACAGAAGAAGCGAGTTGCGATCACCCTGAGAAATCAATAGAATATCTCCAGTGCCTTGGATCGCCAGAACCTGTAATCTACAAGGCGAAGACAGAGGCACAACCTCAGGTTCCTGTTGTCCTTTCTAGAAATAGTCTCCGCTCCGGGTGTTTTACAAGCATTGTTATGGCTTGGTCCTATATCATTTCTTGTCGCTGGGTGGAGATCCTTCAGCAGGCAGGTGAGGACAGCCAAATATTGCACGGCCGGGCTACCCAGACGGAGGGTTCCTTTTGGTCTATTATCACGCAAGGTCTTTGGAAGGCGCGTGTAAGGAAATTTAAAACATCTTTCTATTCGCCATGGATGCTGAGAGAAGAGGGCGCGATTGAGAATAAGTATGTTCGTTGGAGAAATCGCCAGTCCCACTCCTGTCAGCTAACTGAATTCTGAAGGGTCGACTGGGTACCAGTTTCGGCAAATTCGTCTCTTGCGTTTGATAGCCTTCTCAGATTCTGCTCAACGGAGGGTCTTCAAGCTGAGTGCCTCATCGGATTTGCTTCTGTTTTACTCCTGGCAGGCTTTTTGCCGCCTCCAAAGTTTGATCCTCCTGTAACAACCCCAGACACTCCTATTCGCTCCTCCGAAAGGCAGGGGCAGGACATGATTATCGAGGATCTGTTCCAATCAATCGACAAATGCATGTTTCTTAGCTCCACGTGGGACGCTGCCGAGTCGTTGCTTTGCAGTGCGTTCTTCGATCCTTCCGTTCCCTGCAATCTCCTCGGAGCCTCATCTTTAGGGATAAAAAAGGCCATTTCGACAGCGAATACGATTGATGATCAGCAGCTTCTCAATGCTATTACGTATATGAGACCAGACTTGGGTCTCTTATGGAATGCTGCAATATACAATGACCAGGCCAGTGCACTCCTAAACAGGGTCTTTAAGGATCTACCGCCCATATGCTTAGTTGCGGCCTTTCTGACGAACACGAACCATTCTTTTCTTCAAATTGATTATCACTCTAAGAACTTGGAGGACTCTCAGGTTGCCCGAGCGAATGAATTTCAAACTTCCTTTCTTTTTCGATCAAACATTTCAGTACCATGGTCGCCAGCGCCTCCTTTCGGTGCAACTACAGTCCAGAACCTCAGCCTTCAAGTCAGAGCGCACCTTGCACATCAGCACAAGCCACTCTCATGGAGGTTATATTGGATGTTGGATTCTGGGGAACGGATACCGGCAAACGAAATCCACCAGCTTGTTCTTCAGGAATCTAATATGTGTGGCCCTTGTCCTGCTGGCCAGACTAATGAGTAGGTCCAACGAAGAGTCGTCTTCGCTCGCGTTTGGCTAAAATTTAAGAAGGCCACCTGATCCCGAACGGAATCTTGCCGATGAACAGTCGGGAGAAGCAACATCGCGCTTGTTCAATTGGCATCGAGGCTACGATGACGGTCTCTGGCTAGACGAAGGCGATGGGGATGTTGAAAGTATTCGTAGACTGCAGGCACATCCATGGATTATCGACCGATTTGACGGCCTGGAGAGTGATCCTGTGGAAGAACCGAAACACCGTCATCTCAATGTTGAGGGTACATTGCAGTGGATAAAGGATGTCGAGAAATTCGGGCAGTCAGGAAAGCAAATTGATGAATAACCTCATCCTTCATCTTCACTTACGGGATCGGATCAAAAGAAAGCTTCCTTATGTTATCAAACTCAAATCAAGTTACAAGTTCATACAACTCTATTCAAAAACTGAATCACTGGCTCCTTTCTTCTCCTCGGACATCTATCTCCGCCCGAATCTCCGCCCGATCGGACTGACTAGTCGTACAGCCTGTCCTGCGGGCGTCTCTTTTGTGACACCCTTTTGCTCCATTTCTCTGATCCCAATTGAGCTTCTCCAGTATAACGCGGGCGGATCCTGGCCCACCCCCACCGGAACATTCAGACTCGGTCTCGGCGCGCTCAAATCCAACCCTAGTACTTCGACTCCGTGCGCAGGCACAAGCTTCCACCTGTTCGTGACGACAAGATAATCCAACTCCCCAGGCCTCGCCTCATCTCTGACCCACCGCCTATCATCCAGAACCGAGCTGCCAGTCCAGGCCGAGGTCCATGTGTCCGACTTTTCCGCCTTAAGGATCCGCCCATCCTTGCGAGTAAAGAACCATTTCCCGACCGCCTCCTCAGCAAGATACTTCACTTCCTCGGCGCGTTTATCAATCGTCTCCATCTCGATGACGAACTCCACCACGCTATTCGGAAACCGGAGCCAGTTGACCCACTGTCCATCAATGCGGAGCTTCTGCCAATTCTCCCAGAACCAGAAGTCCGAGTGTCGAATGGTCAGCGTCACGCGTTTCGGATCGAGATGGGGCATGTCGAGAACATCCTGGAGGTCCCGGTTTTGTTCGAGGACGTATAACTGCGCGAAGATCTGGATGTGCGAGGTCTCGAGGGCGCCGTGGACGGTCTGTTTGCGAGCCAGAAGTTGTCGCAGTTGCGGGAGGGGGATGAACCCCGGTGCGCGGGCGTGAGAACACAGGAAGAAAGTGAGGTCGGCGTTGACGAAGGGGAAGTGGCGGGTCTCGGCGTAGATGCGTTTGCAGGTGTGGAGAAGCGCCGTATCCATGGGGCGCGGGGCCGTGTAGCCCGGTCGGGAGTAGTAGGTATCGGGGCTGTAAGGGTGGGCGAGATCGAGGGTCTTGGTGAGGGCAAATGAGAAGATGTGCAGGCGTATCTCGGCCGGCAGGGCGAAGAGCGGACTCTGAGACTGCTCGTGGATGGGTGGGTTGGGCGCATTCATCGTGATGATAATAATGGGTTGTCGAAAGAAGAGGCTGAGCGGGGGGAATAAGAGGGGTATAAAGGAATCTCAGAGAGGTTAATATTAGGGTGAATTAAAGGCGAAGATGCCTGCCTGCTGCCTTGGAGAACACGAGGCTGCCTTGATTAGTCTGCTTTAGCTGCATATGCACGTATATCTTACAGTCTGTAAGAAAGATACTAACTAATCTTTGTTCTTGGGAATAGAAAACATGAACTATAGTCCACTATATCAAGGTCAGACATGCCTTATACACGCAAAGTCCGTTTGCTCTCAACGGAGGAAAAGAAACAGGTCTACCGTATCATGGCGACTCAGTTCTCGGGGCGCGGACACTGGTATTACTGCCGGAACTATCAACCCGTGAGCCCACTTGACAATAACAAAATGTATATGAATGGCATGATAATGTCTCGATCACAGTTCACCGTAGACCAATGTGGACTGCCGGCGGAAGAAGCTCGGTGGTCGCAATGCGGAATGCGGGACACCAATTGGAGGACTTGGAAATGCTCTTTCCGAGGGAGTCACCTATGCAATGGATTTTGAGCAGCTGGGTTATGATGAATCTTCTGTGTCCTAGTCATTGTACGGGGAAGACATGGCTCTGACTTAATCTATGCGATGAAATTCGGCGGATGTCAGAAACCGTTTACTTGAGCAGTTTGAATTTAGCTTTATCCCAAGAAACCCTTTACCTGTTAGCTGGTTTCGAGGGCGGCAGTAGCATTGTATAGCAATAATTCTAGTTATGTTTCTAGGCCTTAAATAAAATCTGGAAGTTCAATTCAAAATACTGATGTGTGAGTTTGATCTCTCTGGCAGACTGAAAAGTTCCAGCGAATAGCTTAAATCCTTCTCTTAAATGCCGCACCAATTCACAATCATTTGGTCTCGAAGTTGAGTGAATTCGATGACTACTCCGGAGCGAGGGCATCATAACAAGCGACTCTATTCGGGTATTGATTTATGTACTCAGCATGTATATAAATGTCAAGATAAACACTCCCGAGTTATTTACACCAGTGTATAATGTAGTCTATAGTAGCCATGCGTATTAGACCAGTCAAACTTAAGTCAGAACGAGCAGCTTAGCTCGACACATCTATCGTTTAGAGATGTATCTCATCGCATCTAACCTGCCGACCCCAACTTAACCACTACTTCGCATGAACGTGCGGCAAGCCCACCGGCTCCGCAGCCGGCGCGATCCAAAACATCGGATACCTCCGCTGAATATTATTCAGCAGCAAAGCGACGGCCAGAAGCAGGGTCGAGGAGAGCAGGACCACCGGCAGATAATACCAGGAAAGGTCCCAGACGGCGTCGTCGACGGCAGGAAGCAGGGCCGTTGCGCCGGCCGGGGGGTGCATGGTCTGGGTGATCTGCATGACCAGGATGGCGACGGACGAGGAGAGCGAGGCGGCGAGCCAGCGCAGCGAATTGAATCGCTCTTCATCGGGCATGAGGCTGAACAGCTTGGTGATGCAGATGCCGACCAGGGCGCTGAGAAAGTGCCCGAAAACGAGGGACCGAGGTTGCGCTAGTGGGCTGTCGATGGCAGCGAAGCATAGTAAGGCCGATGCGCCCTGTTGGTGCGACTGCGATGTTAGGACTATGCGTACTATGTAGGTCTTTTTTTCAGGTGACAAAAAAAAAACACAAAATATATAGGTTACTGACGCATGAGGCGATAATGCCGGGCACGCCCCGATCAAGGAAATATTGGGAATAATTGAAGACAGCCTGAACCACCGACAGGCCACAAAAGGCCGCGACGAAGGACCAAAACCAGGTGGCGTACGGCGGAATAGGCTTCGGGGTGGTGGATCGGTAGCCAAGCCAGCGGCTCATCCAAGGAGGGAGTCGAGATAAACGAGAATCAGACATTGAGGAGGTCATGATAACATTGTCAGATGTGTCAGATGTGTCGGAAAGCAGCGGAATCAACTGGTTCGGGCGAGCGGGTCTGCATTGGTGACGGCGCACAGAAAATTAGTCGTAGTACTAGTATCTGTAGATCCCGGGGAATCTTACAGCCGCCCGGATAAGGCCAAGGATGTTTTCAATTGCTCCATCCCTCGTGTCTGACTGTGGTCGAGGTCATTCTAGGAAAAAGAAAAAAAAAAAAAATAGAGGCTAAGTCCTCACTGCGCTGCCACCATCGGCTTCAAAATAATATGCCCCCGGACAAGAAAGGATTCATTGAGAGTGCCAACAAATTGTGTCGGATACCAGCGCTAACCGTATTCGGCTGGCGCATCTGTCGCATGGCAGGTCAAATAGAGTATGGGGATAGCGTTTTCCAATGTAAACGGGTTCAACTGAAAGTGCGTTCGATTGAGATGCCGGTTCAGACCTCAACCATAACAGGCATCATGTCCGTGAAAACTAACATCTTTGCGAACATTCTTCGAAGGTTTCATTGTAGCTAGCTATCTTCATGTATGTCAGATCATGGCCTGGCCTGACCTGATCAATCTGCTGCAGAATGCGTGGCGCCGAAGCCAGTGTCCTTCCCGTTGTGGTAATACGCTTTCTTCAGCCTCTGTGAAGCATGAGGGCACATAACCTTAGTTGTGGGGTTTCAGTCCGAAGGTTTCGGCAGGGGTTCAATTATTTCAAAAAGCCGGAGGTTTCTTTGCAAATTATGAACTTGCGACTCACCAGCATTGGACAAAAGTTTCCTCGCTATCATGTCAAGTTCAATCAGCAACAGTCAACCTTTCTTCACTGTTGTGTCTTCTGTAAAACGTCTCCACTCCCAAATGATCGCGCTCTTAGAAGCTTTCTCTGCCACACTACTGTGGACTTTGATGTTGCGATATGCCTTATCGGCTGGACCCTTTTTTGGACGACCGCTGCAGGATAGCTGTGGCAATCAGATTCCGAAAAGTATTGCAAAAGATTTGCCGGTCACCAATGGCAGCATGTTCTCATCTCGGCCAGACATGTTTATCAAAAGCCAGACTGTTCTCGCGGGTCGAGCCATTGTTGCCACGCCATACAATGATCGATGTTAGGTACCTAAACATCGTCGAATTGTATTATCATGGCTGAACCAGAAAGCTGTCGACTCTTGTGCGGAAACCGTTGATCGCGAGTCCGTATCCTTGATAAAGGCAATGCTTGATCGAAGTGATCACGGAAATGTTCGCGTTGGTTCTTGTGTATGGATCCACTCCTTCATGGTCGTATTTATGCTCATATTCTCGTAGCCTCATATCGGTCGTTGTTTGTTCAACGCCCTGGCCACAATCAACTTTGGCTTCCGGGTTGATAGCATTGAGTATCCTCGTGTCAGACAAATATTGAAGCAGCATCGCGAGTTCATGTCAGTCAGGGTGATTCGGCTTGTGGGCAACAGCTAATTGTTCGTTCAAAGGAACTGCACTGGTTTTATGTCGAATCTAGTCGATTTCATCCCCCTGCTTCAGTACCTTCCCACGCCAATTCACGAACGTGGCAAAAAAGTTCATCGGGGACTAGTCGAGATATACGGAGGTCTTCTCAAGAACGTCGAAAACCAAATTGAAGAAGGAAAGGCGGTTTCAAATTGTCTTGGGAAGACCATGGTTGAAGTCCGGGACAAGGAGCAGCTCGACGAGCTAGACATGGCGATGCTGGCCTCGGCCCTCATGCTCGCTGGTGTCGAAAACGTGAGCTATCTGTTGATCAATGTCTTCCCAGTGGTCCTAAACACCAATAGCCCGGTGCAATCATCCAATGGTTTTCCGCATTGATTCCCACTTTCCCCGAAGTACAGAAGAAGGCGCAAGCAGAGGTCGACCGGGTAGTAGGACGAGATCGCTTGCCGACAACTGATGACGAGAAAAATCCCCTCTGGTTGGGAACACCTCATGCGACCAGCGAGGGTTTTGTCTACCAGGATCAGCTCATTCCGCAGGATACAATGGTTATCTTAAATACCTGGACTATGCACCACAATCCCGAGAAGTATCCCAAACCCGACCTGTTTAATGTAAGTCATCCCTATTCATGCAGTCCGGTGATAAATCGTTAAGTAATGTAGCCTGATCGGTATATCGACGACTCCTTGACCTCAGCAGAGAGTGACCATTCGGCCGACCCTATGAAACGTGACCACTGGATGTTTGGTGTCGGGTATGTTTCCTCTCCCTTGCTGTGGAGTCTGGCTAATTTGTTAGGCGTCGGGTGTGTCCCGGTATGAATTTAGCGCAACGAGTGATCTGGCTAGCCATCTCTCGTATGCTCTGGGCTTTCGATATGACCGAGATTCCGGGTGAGCCTATCGATCGAAAGGACTACGATGGCAAGTCTGGTCGATCGCCGGTGCCATTCCGCATCAAAGTGACACCGCGGCATGCCAACATAGCCAGAGTGCTGGAGGGTGTCGCTATTTAGCCAGACGAAGTAGTTTGAGATATTATTTTTCCCAATGCGTCTCTGTTAAATAGACTTCGTATCTGGGATGGCTTGGATGTTTAAATAGATACGAGTTGAATGCCAGAAGAATGTCGAGAGTTGTACAACGTCGAGGTGAACACCGATCACATGCCAAAACAAACCGTTGGTGCCTGATTTTGAAGGCCGCAGCGTCAGTTGCCATTACGTCAGCCATCGGCGACTAACACCGAATCTCGGCAATCGAGAGATTCTTGCCGAACTCTGTCTTTGAACTTCCTCACAGCGCATCAATTTGATTCTCTGACCTACGGAGCGCTCTCCTGGCCCATAGACAAGCAAGGTCGCCGCCATACACACACCAATGAACCGCCGGCGAGTCCGAGGGTCCGATCAGCCCAGTGAGAGGCTCTCCAAGCGGCGGAAGTTTGTCGCGTGCGTGACCCACTACCCTATCCCTACGCCGTTCACTCACGATATTGGAATTACAATCTCATATCAAAGCTCTATAGATGCCAGCGCTGTCATGCACATAAAATCAAATGCTCAGGCGACCTACCGTGCGCCAAATGTCGACAAGTGGGTTGCGCCAATGAATGCGCCTACGAGGCCCGAGACCGCCAGGTCAAGGTGAACGAAAGGTACGAACGCAGAATATGACTCACAAACACGAATTGATCCAGACCATGGCCTAATTGCTCGTGTATGCAAAGTTATCTGGACGAACTCGTGGCGGAGAACCGACGGTTGAAAGAACAGTCCGCCTCGGCGTCGCAGACCGAAGCAGATCGCGACAACGCCGAGAACGGCCCGGCACGCCCTGCAGACGCTACGGACGGGCCGGACGAGGGCAGCACCAGCGTGCGCAATCCGCTGATCGGCGATCGTGCCTGGTTCCATCGCTACGATCCCTCGACGCCGCCTATCTACATCGGCGAGGCGGCCTGTACGGCGTTCGCGACGCGGTTCCGTCGCTTCCTCACGGGGAACAATGCCACCGCGCATATCCCGCGCACGCAGTACGTCAAGGACGACTGCATCGCGGCGGCCAATACGGCTGACGTGCAATGGCCGAGTCTGCAGCAAGCGCGTCTCCTGGTGAAGATTGCCATGCGGCAGGTCTGCCATATCTATCATTTGGTCTTGCGCAAATCGACGCTGGAGAAGCTGGAGGAAATCTATCGCACAGGAGATTTTGAGTGCACGGTGAACAAGTGCAAGTTCTTTGCGCTCTTTGCTTTTGGAGAGGCCTACTCTATGCGAGCTGAACCGTCTACGGGTTCTAGGGTTCCGGGGACGACATACTTTGCTCGTGCTCTGAGTTTGGTGCAATTGCCGCCAGAGCGGACGAGCATCACGCATCTCGAGACTTTGCTCTTATTAGTTTGTGTCCTAGAGTCAGTGCGGACTGGCAATTACTGATAAGCGCAGTCATTATTCTCATATTATCTTAATCGACGGCATTCGTCCCTCGTTCTGATCGGCACAGCCATGCGCCTTGGTCTATCCATCGGCATGAACCACAACATCCCGGAGACGCAGCTCATCGACCCGGTAGAAAGACAGCATCGGCTGCGCATCTGGTGGACCATCTACGTCTTTGATCGCATGTGGGGATCCAAAATGGGACAGCCTTCGCAGATCCTCGACGACGATATCCACCTAGACATGCCGTCAAGTATCACACCAGCGCAGCTGCACGACGAACAGTTCTCAGATACCGACCACCTAACTGCGAACATCAAGCTCGCGCGCATTGTCGGCGAGACCATCGCCAAGCTGTACAGTCGCCGCAAATACAGCGAGACTTTTCTTCAACGGGTGCAGAAATTGCTTAAGGCGTTGAAAAACTGGGTGGAAACCCTACCAGAGCATCTCCGGTTAAACGAAGACGACCTCGAAGTCAACCGCAAACCGATCAGCTCTCTACATTTATCCTTCAACCAAGTCAGAACAGAGCCATTCTCAGCCTCTCCAGAATTCATATGCTAACAGAAGTAGTGCGTCATTCTAACCACTCGCCCAACCCTCCTCCATCTCCTCATCAACAACCGCACCACCGACATCTCCCAACCGGTCCTCACCCTCGGCGAAGCATGCATTCATGCCGCCCGCCACTCCTACTCCGTCATCCTCACCAAATGGATCAACGGATCCCTCCCCGTCTTCGGCTACTTCCACGCCCACTACCTCTTCTCTCTGGCTCTCGTCCTTGCCATGGCCAGCTTCCTTCCCATCGGCAGCCCGTCTGACCTGGGCGCGTTCGAAACCAGCCTCGAGATGCTTCGTTCCATGAGCGAGAACGGCAATCTCGCTGCGGCAGAGTTTCATATGAATCTCGTCCAGGTGAAGGAATGTCTTGACCAGTACCGCGACGCCCATCCATCCTCCAATCCCTCCTCCAACACGTCCCACCCTCATTCTCATACTCATCCTCACGTCCACCCCTCCACAAACCATCCCCTCACCTCAACAATACCCCCCGTCGAATCCACACCAATCCCCCTCGTCACAGCATCAACCTCCATCCCCAACAACACCAACAACACCAACTCCATAATGACCCCCGAAGACGAACCCCTCGGCCTATCAAACTACGCTCTCCCACCGGGCACCACGGCAGCGGCAGCGGCGGCCAGCGCACCAGCCATACCGGGCTTCACGACAGCAATGGCGTTCATGGAGCCGACAATGCAGGATTTCTTGGCGCAGTCGGATTTCGATCTCGGCTTGTTGCATCCGGTGGACACTTTTATGAGTGAGGAGAGTTTTTATACGAGTCAGGGTATCTAGCTCTGCTTTGATGTTTAGGCCTTTTGCGGATGGGATGGGGTGTTCTCAAAAGCATATAGAACTTATGTGTCTATGTCGAATAGAGTAGTTTAGTTCGGTTTTCTCTTATTGTGCATACAAGTATACAGTTCATCTTCCTTTTCATAAACCTGTTCTCAATCAACCGCTCATTATGATATAATAGTATCCAGTCTATCTATTTTTATTCATCAAATCATCATATCTATATGCCCGAAATGCATGCACAACAAAGTCTATGCAACGAATGCCCGAAACACCGCATAACAAATGCCCTTATACCTTGAATGCATTGTTCTTCGAGATTAACCCAATTACTTCACCGGCACCTTCCTCTCCACAGCCCGCTGCATATCAATACCCCATTTCGTAATCACGAAGACTAAGCATCCGCCGATGAGGGAGAATATCACGCCTGTATTCAGATTCTTGCGTTAGTATTTGTCTGCATGGGTATCTTTTAACTGGTATATTTGTCTCATCCTGGACGGAATGGAGATGGGTATTAGGAAGGGGAAAGACATACAAATAGTAAACGTCCATCCAACACCAATATGCTGAATCACCGGCATAACGAGCGCGCTACTCCCCGCGGAGAAAATATACTGAATGATGTATTTCCCACTGATGACTTCGCTGCGTTTATGCGGGAGGACTTCTACATTTCACATATTTCATTAACTCTCCAAACACCAGGCGTCGAAGTCAAAGTCAGAAGAAACGAAAAAAGGGAGAGAGGGGGGGGGGGGGGGTCCACAAACCAGCAACATAAGTATTCAACCCATTAAACGACCCCATAAGGCCCCAACCCCCAAAGAACGCTGCAACAATCGGGACCGCCATACCCCCCTTCTCCTGATCCAAGGTCCAGCCATACACCAGCGCCGCGGCAGGTAAGACACCGAAGAGAGTGGCGAGGCCGCTGTTCAGACGGTCCTGGGGCAGACGCAGGCCGTTGCGCTTAACAATCCATTTGCGGACGGTGCGGTCGGAGAATTTACCGCCGACGATGCTGCCCATCAGGAAGCCTGCTCCCGGGGAGAGGTAGAAGAGGCCGCTGACGAGGGCGGTGGTGAGGTTGAAGCGGGGGTTGAAGATGGAGCGCGCGGATGTCAAGATCGAGTATTGGAATGTGGAGAGGAGGCCGCATGTTATATCCTATTCTCTTCATTAGCTTTCTTTTCTCTAGACCTGTGTTGGAGATCACTTGGGCGAGAAAAGGCCAGGGGGGGGGAGAATACTCACAGCAAGTAAAATATTAGGATAAACCCACAACCGCACGATATGCACGGGATTGAACATGCAAATGACCGAGAGAACCGTGTGTTTCGGCTTCGGTTTTTCACTCCCTGGGTCGGCCTTTTCGTCGCTCGACTCGGCTTTTCCTTGCGATTTGATCTCCGGAACAAACAGTATAGACAGAATCAGGCCGAATCCTGTCATCGCGACTTGCAGCCAGTAGATGATGCGCCAGCTGGCGAAGGTGACGATGATTCCGCCGATGCAGGGGCCTGGATTACAGTTAACTTTCGGCTTCTTGCCATGGGGGAATGAGCTGCGTATAGCTCAATGAACGTATACTGAAACATAAGAGACAGAGAAAGACATACCAATCGCCGGCCCCGTCACCGTCCCCACCATAAAGAAACCCACCGCAGTCCCCCGAACAACCTAGCATCAAACCTTCATCAACAAGACAATCCCCCAGACAATTCAGAATAGAGATAGGACGAACCGGTTCAAAGATATCCGCCAAAATAGTCTGCCCCGACACCATAAACGACGTCCCCGTCAATCCCCCCAACACCCGAAACGCGGTAAACATCTTCATATCAACCGACGCGGCCGTCCCCACCGAACACCCACACAGCACCAAGATAGCAATATTAAACGACGTTCTCCGCCCAATGAGATGGTTCAGGGGTCCCCAGATCAGCGACGAGAAGCCCATGGCCAGGAGCACGCCGGCGTTGGTGACGTTGAGCGTCTCGGGCGTGGTGTGGAACTCGGAGGCGATTTCGGGCGTCGCGGGGAGAAGCGATGTGCTGGAGAAGGTGACGGCCAGGGTCATCCAGCTGACGACGAAGAGGATGATGTTTTTGCGCCATTGGGGGAGGGAGTAGCCGTCTTGGGGGTGTTTTTGCAGGAATGTTGCTGTTATTATGGTTGTTTGGGATTCGGGGTCGCCCATTTTGGTTGGGGTATGTAGTTAGGGTTACGGGTGTAACCGTTCAGTCTCTTCGTCTCTGGCGGGAAATATATATATATTGAATATTATACTCCGTACGATGGAAAACCTGTTCAATTGAACGCACGTTAAATCGTTGAAACTGTATGAAAGTAGCTTCGAAATAAAATGAATAGGAAACCTGCGATACAACGAGTCAATAGCAAGCTCGACCATCGAGCTATATATGGTATTCGGATTCTTTTCCGCTCGGCATCCCGTTGTGCGACCGAGCCTGTCTCAGCCCGATTCAAGCTGCTCGGCTTCCCTGGCCGAGGTGGAGCTTTAGGCACCTCCACGTCAAACACGTTGGATGTACTAGTCAGCTAGGCAGAGCTCTACCATGGTCTAGAACAGTATAATCTAGGCTGTTATATTTCAACTTGAAAAAAAAAAAATAGAGTCAAGAAAGAACGGGAATATCCATTGAAGATGCAACTATGTACTCCTAAAAACACTCTAGATCCTCCAATGATACATCTTCCACATAAAAACGATATAGACTGCCAATCTCACGTAACGCAACACTCATTCAGTCTATACAACTTAACAATGGTTGGATTTGTATTTCCTTTTTACAGCATGATCATACCAGCACCAGCGACGAGAGCGCTGACGAGGTAGGCACCGAACTGCCAGTTGCCGACGTGCACGGCAGAGGGGGAGGTAACACCAGCAGCACCCTCGGAGGTGGAGGAGCTGTCACCAGTGCTGGCGGCACCGCTGCTACCACCGGCGGTGGGAGAAGCGGTCACGGAGCCGGTACCCTTCTTGCCAGCGTCCTTCATGAGAGAAGAGCAGGTACCCTTGGCCTCGCTGGCGTCCTGGGTCTCACCGTTGCCGCTGAAGTCGCAAGCCTGCTCCTTGTTGCTCTGCTCCTGGTAATACAGGTCCATGACGAAGGAAAGCTTCTGCTTGGCGTCACAGACGCTGTAGGCTCCGTACTTGCCCTTGGTAGCGTCGGCCTGGATACCGCCGCAGTCGATCTGGGCACAGATGTAGTCGAACTGGTCCTCGTACTTCTTGGCCTTGACGGAGTCCTTGACCTTGCAGGACAGAGACTTCATCATGCAGTCACAGAGGTCGGGGTTGGGGGAAGGAGGGAGCTTCTCGGTGGCCTCCCAGTCCTTGCCGACCTTGGGGCAGGAGGAAGCCTCGGCGGTCTTGGCGGAGTAGTCGGCGCTCTTGACACCGGTGGCGGTGACCTTCTGCATCTGCGAGGAGAGGTAGGAGTAGTCCTTGCGGGTGCTGACCTTGTCGCCGTCGACGTCGACCAGACCGTAGTTGTTGTCCTCCTGGAAGTACATGTAGACGATACCACCGCTCCAGACGTCGTTCATCTTGGGGCCGAACAGGGTGGGCACGTCGCCGAACTTACGGGGCTGGGGGTCGATGCAGCCGTACTCGGAGAAGAAGGCGGGGACGGGGTAGTTCTTGAATTCTTCGGTACGGGCTTTGTATCCGGACTTGTCGAAGCTGGAGTCACCGCACCACTCGTAGATGTTGTAACCGAACATGTCGATGCGAGCATCCTCGTCACCGCAGACCATGTACTGGGACAGGTCCTCACGGGTGTCGGCGTTGTCGTCGGTGGCGTATCCGACGAGCAGGGACGAACGGTAGTTCTTCGCCTTGATGTACTTCTTGGTGTCACGAACGGCGGCCTTGACGAACGCCATGGAGTTGGTGTAGTTCTTCTTGTGGGCCACCTCGTTACCGGCGAAGAAACCGATGACGTTGGTGTAGTTGGCAAAAGCGTCAATCACGCCGGTGTAACGAGCGTAGAGGTCGACATCCCACTTGGGGTCCTGGTCAATGATCGACTCCGAGGGGGAGGACAGATCGGTGATCAGGTAAATACCGGCGTCGTCGAGCGCCTTCATGCAGGCGTCGTGGTCACCCTTGGGGTCGACGGCGTAGGTACGGATGACGTTGGTGCGCAGATCCTTCAGGTAGGGGATATCACGCTCGCAGTTGTCAAGGTTGATAAGGGGGTCCTTGTAGTCCTTGTTGTCGCTGGTGCTGCCGTTGGCTTGGTATTCCTCTGAGGAGAAGGGTTAGTGTCGCGTTCCTTTCCGGGGCTGTCGGAGTCCCGTCGATTGATTCACGTACGCTGGTAGGCAACACCACGGATGAAGCTAGAATAAGAATTAGTTATTGGCCATTGAGATAAGAGCACGGTGGTCTAGGTGCTACTTACAATTCAGTGCCGTTGTTGGAGAAGAAGAGCTTGTTACCCTACATAGCCCGTCTGGTTAGTAGCTGCAGTGCGACCGACCCCTAAATGCGCCGGACAGAGTGGCAGCGCAGGCATACCTTCGACTCAATAGCGGGCAGCTTCGCCAGGGCACTGCCCATCAGCGAAGCGCCGGCGAGGGCGGTCGAGAACTTCATGATGTGTATCGAGAGTTAAAGATCGCTGGTAATGAATGCGCGTGGACGATCGGCAAACCAGGATTATCAACCTGGGGTAAGAAAAAAAGATAAACACGGGTGAAAGGAAAAAAAGTCGACTTTAAAACAACGAATGACTGACGGCCGACACACTTCGCCGTGGAAATAGTTTGATGAGAGAAGAATCGAAGCAACGGCGCAACGAAGGGAGGGAATGAGGGGGAAGAAGTAAGAAGAGGAGAAGGAGAAGGGAGGGAGAGGAGAAGAGGGAAAAAGGAGGAGTCGAAGGGGCGGGCGACTATGGGCGAGACTAAGGCAAACACTTCAGGCCCCTGTATTACGGGACCTACGTAATGTGCTTGAATTGGTTCCTGCTGATCAGTCGAAGCGATCGACTGGTATTTTGGGCTATTGAAGGCACCTGCTCCTATTTTGGTTCTCTCATTGGTCTCTTATACTTATTCCCTGCCTCGCTGGTACCTAGATAAGCCCCGTCTGACCGTTCTTCTCTCGAAGATCTAGATAGTCGATCGAGTTCAGCACATTGCCAAGTCCTCCAGCGTACAGCCGTTGTATCCCGGAGAAACCGCTGGTATGGACGACTGCTAAGAATAACACTGAGGAACAACGGGCGACAACAGGTGAGACCCTGTACCCTGATTGGGTCTATAGCCCCACAGACGCTGGTTAATTGGTTTTATCTGTTGGCGCCGCTTGGCCAGGGTTTCTTGTTCTCTGCCAATAATTGCTTGTCCTTTCTTGTCGAGTGGAGCATGAGGCTTCGCATCGGAAGTGCCATTGGACACGGGGCTGTCGGGTTCCTTGAAACATCCCTGGGTCGGTAGCCCCTTTGGGTTAGACCCAGGGTTGTCCTGAATGTCCCCTTTCAGACCACAAACAGTCAATACACCAACCAAGTGATCAACTGTCAATCAACCGAATCTCTGGGTGTTCATGTCAACGGCATTCTGCAAGAATCTATCATATCTAGACCCATATCTGGATTCTAGAGATAGTAGATGCATTCCTTCTAGCTCCTTCGCCTTCCCTCGAGGCAGTGCGCCCTGTTGGTGGCAACACGGCCCCCGCCGTAATCCTACGCCGCCCCAATCCCAGGGGTTTCAGGGCCTTTACGGGTGGAACAACTAGGGCTGCCTCGGAATGGTAAGGATGACGCTCCACCGCGCTCTGAAACACTCAAACTTTTCATATTATTATTATAATTAACTTACCTGTAATAACATCATAAGATTAGTACAGCCTGCCAACAACAATAATACCGCACACTGGACCAGATAAATATTATTAGAATGCTAGTCGGTATTCTGGATGGCGGGTAACCTCTATTAATCAAAGTGGATGTACCATGACATAGTTTTTATGGTCTAAAAGAGGCCGATCAAAAATAGTCGATGGACCGATAACAGGGAGGTGCAATTGGCTATCCTCCGTATGATACTTGGTAATAAGAACAAACGCACAACTACGGAGTCCTCGGGATCCGCTCTCGAAGGTTGAAGAATGATAACAATGTCCATGACCCGGGGGGTTCGACACTTCTCTTGACATCATTAACAGCTCCTACATCTACCGAGCCCTCAATGATTCGAAATTGCCGCCAAACCCAAGAAATGCGACACGCCACCACATGCGGTGCACACAAGTCTATTCTCGACGGACCACAAGTGACGTCAATTCAACCCGGCGGTAAATCCAGCTCAAGCAAGGAGATGATGGATGATGGATCGTTATCTCCTTGCCCCTCTACGGCGAAACTCTTGTCTTCGCCATTGAATTGACAGCGTGGGAATCCAGTCCCGATGTAGTGTTACCTAGTAAGTGGTGACTGCATGGAAATATGAGAAATAGGAAACTGTCCAGTCGAAAAGACTGGAGTCAAGATGAAAAAAGCATTCACGAGTACGGAGTAAGGAGACTGCACTGCTCGGCCGCCGGTCATGGTGTCGGTGGCCGACCGGTGTGGTACAGGATGTTGCGACTGACACTGTGTCCATTGTCCAGACGTGTACAAAGCATTGTGCATGTTAAGACAGGAGAGCTAATCCGTACAGACAGTCTCCATCCCAAAACAAACCGGAACAAATGAGTGTGGCGCAGTTGTGGCACAGAGAACTCACCAGCCACGATGATCCAAATTTCGGACCCAGGTTTCTAGCAGTTGCAAAGGTTCATCCTGCAAAGTGCAAACCCAATCCACAACTTCTCTTTTCGGAATGCAGAAGACATTCTTGGATCTGTCTGTGCTTCGACCCCCACCATCGACCGCAGCCAGGGGCTATTCTCTACGGAGTAAATGATGACAGATTTATGGCCCCGAGACAAATCACCGGGATTCTTCGCCTTTCCCGGTGAACTCGGCCGTCAATAGTCGATTACTATTGAACTCAAGCAAGACACAGCCCAAGTTCAGCTGAACTCAGAAAGAAAAGAAAGAGAAATGAAGAAAACAAAAGCAATGCAAACATTAATCTTATATTGACATTGCACCAACTCTGGTTCTGATCGGCTGGCACATAACCCTAAGGGAAATAGTACGGAGAGCGCTAGTGCGGTATTGCAGAGCGTCTGATTCTTGGCACCCAAAGAAGGGCGACTCAATCGGGCATAATGCGCTGCCATCAGGCCCTTTATTCGGAAATTCAGGTTCCAAAAAGAGTGATGGTACGGGCTCTCGTGTCGCATCATTGGCCGCTAGGGACCATTCAGTCCGCCGGTGCCAGGAATTGAGGCCGGAGAGGGTCGTGATGTACGACGACGGAGTGTGGCTGTGTTGATGCTTGTCCTGCAACTTCTTCCCTCACAATCAATTCACACTCAATTCTAATTAGCGGATTTTTTGAAGGTTTGAGGGCTTACTTCATATTGACACTCATCATTCTGCTGCAATTTTTGACCTCCTATTTTTCGGGGGGGGTTTTTTTTTAATGTAATTTTTTTTCTTGTTCTCACGATCTCTCCTTTGACGTCGCTCGTTCATGCCTGGGGAATTCTGATTCTGTCCATTCGTTTGATCCATTCTTTGTTTAATTCGGTTTTCTTTTTCTCCCCATTCTAATCCGAACTTAATTTTTCCCGGTTTGTTTATCTATCCTAATCCTTTTCTTGGACCTCGCCAGACCGTCGTCCGCTGCGCACCTCTGCCGAGAGAAGCTTATCAGCATCAAGATCTCTTGTCCTGTGGCTCTGAGGCGCAGAGATCCATCGCTCCAGCCACATTCATTGTATAGTCCTACACATTGAAACATTCACCACGTCACTTGTAGGTCCCCTCTCTTTGTTGCCTTATTGGCTTGCGTCTTTGCAATCGCCACTGCCCGGCTATATTTCTCCGATCTGCTGGCAAGGGGCGCGTGCTCAATCTTCCTTCCACCGCTTCTTGCCCCTGCCGATATCATATTCTCCTCTGTATTCATGTGCGCTTCTCTTCTGACCGTGATCCAGTATCAGAAGTAGTATAAGTATCCAACTCAACCGACAAAATCAAATATCCCGACCTTTTCGCGATGCGTATGTCTCCCTTCCCCTTTTCCCTCTCACCCGCCCTCCTATCTCGCCGCGCCCCGCTAACATCCCATCTTCTTCCATATCAGATATTTATCGCCGTCAAGCCAGGAACCTGGCGTGGTATGACGACGACGGCGAACCATCCAGCCATAATCCGTTCAAGAAGTTCCGGGCGCACCCTCGCCGCTCGAACTCCATCCAGCTCGAAAACAGACTCACGCCGGTCCGCACTGCCGGAGATGTGCGTCTCTCCGAGGAGCGCCGTCGTCGCAGAGACATGACCGACGGTTTACATGGCCCCGGACACGCCGATACATATCCCCCGGAGTCGGCGGGAACCGATCGCATCGGGGAAGCGGATAGCGTGGAGAAGGCCGGGCCGGAACCGTCGATGCGGAGCAATGAGCCCATTAATGTCTCGTATGGAGATGGCGATGGGATGGATGTGGATGAGGATGGGAAGCCTCGGAAGCGGCGCACGTTTGCAAGCGCATTTGGCGACAACGATGTGGAGATGTCGAGAGATTCGTCGGATGATCCGAAGGGGGTCGCGGATAAGCAGAAGTTTACGGCCGTCGGGCAGTTTAAGGCGACGGTGTTGAATTCGTGGATTAATGTGCTGCTTTTGGCGGCGCCGGCGGGAAGTATGTTTGAATGTTTCTCGGGGATGGAGAATGGGAAGGAAGACCTTTCTTTGCTGACAGGTGCGAATAGTTGCGCTGAACTATGTCAATGTCGACCCGGTGGCTGTCTTCGTGGTGAACTTTATCGCTATCATTCCCCTGGCAGCGATGTTGAGTTACGCGACGGAGGAGATTGCCTTGCGGTATGTTCAGGCCTGTTCGAACCGTGTTATCGGACCTAGCTAACTCACTCGTCAGGACGGGAGAAACGATCGGTGGTCTCCTTAACGCAAGTTTCGGGTAAGTCGCCCCTGTACGGTTTGCAGGCAACACAGCTAATAATGATAGAAACGCTGTCGAACTGATCGTCGCGATCATCGCCTTGGTCGACAAGCAGGTCATCATTGTGCAAACTTCCCTGATCGGAAGTATGCTGTCGAACCTTCTTCTCGTCATGGGTATGTGCTTTTTCTTCGGCGGCGTGAACCGTCTTGAGCAGCACTTCAACCCGGTCGTCGCTCAGACGGCCGCCAGTCTTCTGGCACTGGCCGTGGCGAGTCTGATCATCCCTACTGCTTTCCACGAGTGGTCTGAAGGTACGTCGAGACCCTACTCATCCACCCCTGCAGAAACAAATTAACAGCAAGTAGCCGGTGACATTGCTGTGGCGCAATTATCTCGAGGTAAATCACTCACATGATGCTCTCCCTCCCACAACCCTAACTCGTCGCTCACCATCCCCAGGAACAAGCGTCATCATGCTCGTCGTATACGGCTGCTACCTCTTCTTCCAACTCAAGTCCCACACGGAGATCTACAACCGACCCAGCCCGAAGGTCGAGAAGCGTCGAGTGAAGGTGGCCGGCGGCGACGCTAGCCGCGGCATCGCGCAGATCGGTAAAATGAGCGCGACGATGGCGGGCCAGAACGCGCAGCAGATGGAACTGCAAGATCCTGGTGACGAGCCCGAGGAGCCGCAGTTGAGTATCTTTGTTGCGTTGTTGACGTTGACCATCTCCACTGTGTTGGTTGCGTTGTGTGCGGAGTTCATGGTTCGTCTTCTCGACCCCTAGCTCTTCCCTCTACGCCGGAATAAAGGAATTGAATTGCGGCGATGATGCTAACCATGTATCTGGATAGGTCAACTCCATCGACGCCATCACCGAACGAGGCGGCATCTCCGAGACCTTTGTCGGGTTGATTCTGTTGCCGATCGTAGGCAATGCGGCCGAGCACGCCACGGCCGTCACGGTGGCCTGCAAGGATAAGATGGATCTGGCGATCGGAGTCGCCGTGGGATCGAGTATGCAGATTGCATTGTTGGTGTTGCCGTTGATTATCGTGATTGGGTGGTGTATGGGTAAGTTGATCTTGCTGTCTAGATGCGGTGCGGTGGTTTGTTTGGAAGACATATACTAACAATATGCCATAGGTCTTGATCAAATGGTATTGACTGCCTACCAGATTTATCGCGATGAGCTGTGCTGGGTGCTAATGGATTTCTGTAGACATTGTATTTCGACGCATTCCAGGTGATCTTGCTGTTTGTGTCTGTTTTGCTGGTATGTATTCCCAGGGCACCTCAGGACATCAGGCACAGGTACTTACAAGCGAACAAACCCGCTAACAAGAAAATAGGTAAACTACCTCATCGCGGACGGAAAGTCGCACTGGCTCGAAGGCGTTCTCTTAATGATGATGTACCTAATAATTGCCGTCGCTGCTTGGTATGTCATTCCTCACCTTTTCCTTCCTTATCTTTCCCAGGCAATTGAAACAGGACACACATTAACAGTTGTTCAAAATACAGGTACTATCCCACCAAGGAGGGACAGAAAGTCGCGTAATCTGGAATTCGAACACATAATTTCAATAATCTGGCCCGGCTCATGTGACGATCCCTTTACCTTCTTTTTTTTTACCTTGCTTTCATTATTTCCCTTATTTCCTAACAACCTTCATTGCCTTCATCTATCGACTATCCTTTAGGAAACTTACTATCTAATTGTGCCAAACTCATGATGCTCATGTTTGATTTAATTCTGCTCTTCTCTGTATCATATTAGACTATCTATCCTTCGCTTATTTCGAATCCTCCCATCCCATTCCATTCCACGCACGCAAAGAATTACCTAGGTAGGGAATCGGCTCGGCCCCGACACCACCAAACCAAAAAAAAAAAGACCAATTAAAAAAAAAAAAAAAAAGAAATAATAGGGCACATGGCCAACTCCGTCCCCGCAGACACGACACGCACCGAGGCAATCAGACAGACACGGAGAACTCCGTTTGGTTTGATTTGGCCCCCGCTGTCATAAGTAATAAGTCATATGTAACTACGGAGTACTAGGTAGGTAGGCCCGGAGTGTCGGTCATCGGTCATCGGGTAAATGTTCAGGACGGGCACGGGGGGGACGGGAAAAGGGACTTGGGACTGGACTTGGGGAATGGAGCAGGAGTCCAGGGCTGGGGTCGGATTTGGGGTTAAGTTAGGGTCGGCGATTGAGTGGATAGATTTCCCGCTTGGTCGGGTTTCTTTTGTCGTTTGGGGTTTATTGTGCTATTTGTAGTTCTTATTTATCTATCTATAGTGTATCGGGATAAGAGATAGATAGCTCGGTGTCTAAGGCAATTCCAAGCGTAAGAGTGCCATAATAGACACAGCAGCGAAGTATCCTCACATGTAACATCCCGAGGTAAGGTGTCGTAGCGTGTCAATCGAATGAATGGATTTCTGACGGGTTACCAGGAGGGTGCCACTGCATAACGCCGCACTCTATTTTACACTTTCCCCTTAGGTACCCCGTGCCTCGGCGCATACAACAGTACCTACCCAGGATTTGCCTTCGCCGAGCAGCCAAGGAGCGAATTCCCAGACTGGTGGCTTCATTGGTGGAATCGCTCCCCCAAGACACGTGGAATGGATGGGAAGGATCACGAGTTAGTGAGACCATTGTCATGGCAAGGGAAGAAGGAAGAAATGAAGCTTGGGTATAATACGCCATGTTATACCTACAGGTAGTACGGAGTACCTGGGGAGGGAGGTAGGCGGCTTCATGGTTTGTCCAGGTAACATCTAGATAGATCTTGATACCGATTCATTCGGTTTCAGTAGGCTACAAGGTTTTAGACTCTGCTTACTATTATGAACGCAAGACAGGGCAACAATCTCATCCTTACGAGCAGACACATCCGTTAACCTTCATTCAATCAAACTAGACCAGCCTATCATAAGGTAGGTACATAGAGACTATCCGAGCCGACGGCCAAACAGACACAAGAATAATAATCCTAGCTACAAAATCAGCCGAACAAAATTCAACACCTACTCCCGGAATACCCATCTAACCCCAGCTCGGGATACATTGGCCCATTTATCCAGAACGCTCGGGTTAAAAGAACGCCGTGGTGACCGATTGACAGATCGGAAATCCACCGTGTTTGCCGTTTACCACCTACTCCGTAGTAGTTGGACTCCGTACAGTACAAAGTACTGTACAAGTCAAACATACAGATACATAACTACCTACCAAAAGTGGTAAAATGATTAGCACGTCCAACTACACAGTACCCACTAGCCAATCCGGGAGAAAACAAAGAGAAGCCACATGGAGCAGTAACGGAGTAGAGACGGAGAAATACAAACATAACTAACTAGGAGTAATATTATCTTAACTTCTTTAGTCTTAAGTGTCAACACTAACTGTAAACATAATTACCCAAGTGGCCGCCGGCAAGCAGGCCAGGTCAGGCAAGCCCACCCACCTTTTTCTCCCCCGGACTCATTTCCAGACATCCCGTCCGATCGAGTAAAGTGCATCCCGTTAGCGGCTCCTTGGTAGGAAATATTCCGGGTTACCTGGACAGTGGACACTACCTTACCCTAGCCCGTAGCCCGTAGCGGTAGCCCGTAGGTATGCGGGCAAAAACGCCGGCCGATTCATTGGCCGTTGGCTCGGGCACTGGCTGGCACTGACACCAGAGGGGACTAGGCCGAGACCTGACGGGAGAGCTGTATGTAGTAAAGTGTACGGAGCTAAAACTCTGGTGTAAAGACGAGAAGGAGTAAGGATAACAGCTACCCTGGCTTCTATGGTATGTAGGCCAAGGCGGAATTGGGAGCTGGGAGCTAGGATAACCCGTCGGACCACATGAAAAGAAAGAAGAAAGCGTGGCGTGTCGGCCGCAAATAGCCTCCCTGGAGGAGCGAGTCACAATACGGACATCATCCCGTCGAGGCTTGGCGGGCCAAGAAAGGGTGGAGTCGGTCTCGCGTGGGTTATGATGGATCCTTTCCTGTGGAAGCCTTTTTCTTTTCTTTTTTTTTTTTTTTTTTTTCACTCTTTCCTTCTGGATTGGCTTTAGGCTCGACTCTCCGTATTTGTAGGATTTCAATTTAATTAGGGTAGAGTACCTAGATAGGGTACGTGTTTAGTTTTTTTGGGGTTGTTCGTCTGACACTGACAGACATTCGAGGCTCGGAAATCCTACTCTCACAGTCGATTTAGTAACTAAGACGGAGTAGGTTGGTTGATATCTAGATCAGGTCAGATCACGCCCCCTGGGAACGTGGGGTGACAGTCTCTGGCCCTGGTTAATTATCTAGTAATACCACCGTGGTAGTATTATTGTGCTTCTGAATAAAATCAACTCTGCTTATAGGAGGATAATACCACATGCCCCCGGTCCATAATAATAATCGATCTAAATCGTGTGGTTCCAGGTTAGGGTTGAGATGCTACATGCTACCATTCTGAGAGGCTCGTGAATGTAGTAGAATTGGGTCGAGGCAACCTAACGGAAGTCAATTGACACTGACATCAATCGATGGGAACCAGACCAAAAATCTTCAGTCCACCTGACAACCCTGCGCGTTGTCTTACCCAATGGAGTAATGCTTCATACACTGGTCCTCTTATTCTACATTTTTTTTCACTCTCCGAAAATTTTCCTCTCCCTGTCAAGATGACGATAAGTGCCAGAATCCAACCCCAAACCTGCCCCCATGCTCGCCTATCCATCCCGACAAGAAACGAATAAAAAAAAAAAAATCCTCGGTCGTCCTCCGGGGCCCTCCGACGCAATTCCCATTATTCATGGGTACCGTAACCTACCGTTACCTTCCAGACCACCTAATTTTGCGGGGTCGGTTCGCTTTTTGTGCCTCGGGTGGCGGGTGGAAACCAATCAGCACCGCCGGTTGAGCCCGAGCAGCGGCCACGGGACAACCGGTTAAAATGCGCGGGGAGTTGCCGGCCTGGGAAGAATTCCGATCATTGTCGGGTCGGGTTCTCTTCTCTCCCTGCCCTCTCTCTCTCTTCTCTCTGTCTGCCCTTTTGCTCCCCGTTAGAAAGTCCTGATGACTGTCACTTTTCTAGTATCTTTTTCCGACCCTCTAGGCTCAGGATTAGGATGATCCTTTCTTTTTCCCGCCTTGTTGGTTAATTGACATCACCCTTCAATACCTGGACCCTAGAGCAAGGTAATCTCTCGGTCGGTCTACGTGAGACTAAGGCTTCGGACAGAGCCCCTCTTAATTTTAAAAATTACCTTTTTCGCCTGACATCATACCATCCGTCCTCTTTCTACTCGGGGGATGAAGTCCATGCACCTCCCTCTTGGTCAGATAATAGTTTTACACCGTCAGTGGTGGGAAACAACCTGATTCATCAACCACTTGACGTCCCGTGTCGATCGGGATGACAACCCCTGCTGCCCGCAGCCAATCTCTGCGCTCCAAGCATCGGTCTAGCAAGACCGCCCAGCCCAAAGCTGATCCGGGTTCTTCTTGTTTCCCCGCGGGGATGGAGTAAAAAGAGCCCGATGCAGGGAGGGAGAAAGTAGCCTAGGTTGGAAACGGTAGGGGAGAGGCTCACCGTTTTACAGTTTTACGGGGAAGGGGAAAGGTAAAAATTGGAAAAGGAAAGAAGAAGAAAATAAATAAATAAAATAAAGTAAAACCATACTCAGTACTGGTTAGGCCAACTTCTCGACCAGTGATTATGGTTTCCGTTGACAAGACGGACGCATACGGTGTACCCCAGTCTCCCGCTTGCTCTCACAGTCTGGACGGCTGGACGGTCGGACGCTGGACGGGAGGTCATGTTCACACCCGACAGTTCACGAAAATTGCATCTCGTCGGCGGAGCCTTACCCGAGGTTCGTCAGGCTGGGGAAACTCGGATGCCCTTCTCTCATCGTGCAGCAAAGATTCCTTGTCGACTGGGTCAAATGTATAATTGAGTTTCCTGGGGGTGGGATCTGTTTGGGGAAGTACTCGGTAGGGTAAGTAGGTGATCGTAACGGAGTAGTCACCATCGACACGTCTAGCCGGGACGTGTGTTGTTGGTTGAGTCCTGTCTTGGGGCATTTCATGGCGGTGATCCTGTCGTGCCAGGAATGAAATCATAGGAAGTGGTTAGGTAATAAGATCGTTGCGGTCAAGTGACGTTCCACACGGGCTGCTGGTAACCGGCATCCTTTCCTGTCGGTCCACCCGTCGGCAGAACCAGCTGAGATCTGGGTGACTGGGAGAGGTCTTAATACGGTGTACGCTTTTACGACAGTTCAGCAGAAGCATGGAATACCTGACTGAAAGATAAATGATAGTATGGTCGGTCGGCCATGTCGGCCGTCACGAATCTCACGATACACTCCCAGACAGCCTCTCCGGACGGATCCCCAGTTTGGGGCGTAATTTACCCGACCTTCGACGGAGGAGTTCTTGACCTTGTCCGCAGCTCCTGGCGGAAATTGGGGGGAAATCGCTTTCTGGACGGTTTGGTCCCAAACTAGCGTCTCGATTTTCTTCCTCATTCCCGAGTCCGATTCACAATCACAATCATAATCATAATCATAATCATACCTTTTGGATCGATCTCCCTCTCCATCTCATGCTACGTCGTATTCTCCGTAGGCCTACTCCTAGGATCACATTCATCGGCACTCGGAAGCCACTCCACAGTCCAGAGTTCTCCGGCCGCTCGGTCGCGTCCTTGCATTTGCCAGCCCTGCCTGCGCTATTCCACTTCGGGACTAACCCTGGACCTCCGCAAAATGCGGATGTGCCTGGGAGCCTGAAGGCCTGGGACTCGGGGAGCCTGATGAGGCTTCATTTACCGGCGCTTCGCCGTTCGGTTTGAAAGAGGGATCAACCAACAAAGTAAACGTCCCGGCGAAGAGTAGAAAAGCAAAGGAAATAATTCGGCATCCTCAAGACTGGAAGGGGAAAACCCTCCTCCCTGATTTTTTATGGGGATTTTATGATTGGACTCCGTCCCCCACTTGAACGGCGTTTGACCTCTCAATCCATTCCTTCTCGTCGTCCTCGTCCAGTCGCGTTGCCGGTCCGGCGCCCCGACTCTGGGCCTGATGGAATTTCGTCGTTTCCCCCACACTCCGCTTATTCCCGCTTCTTCGCCTGGCTTGTCGTCGCTTCTCCACATCTTTCGCGCTCCCTTCTTCTCTGTCTTGGAGTTGCTCTCCCCATAGCTGTACCCACGTCGCACATTCCCGATCTCCGATACTATTATTTATTTCCTATTTCAATAATTTCATTATTTTCGTCCGCCTAGTTCTTATTACTTGATTGTTATTCCTATTTCTCCGTTTCCTCCCTGGCCCCCCCCGCCCGTCCTTACCTTAGTTACTTCCCTTTTGCTCCTCTTTTTTCTACCGTTTTCTTTTTCTTTTCTTTTCTTTTCTTTTTT
>JANFQY010000339.1:0-31569 GCA_025592935.1 Aspergillus ostianus | reverse complement strand
GTAATTTAAGAAAGCTTTTATAAAATAGTTACTCTACTATTTATACAAAATATCGTATATTAGATCTATTAATAGAAAGACGCTCAATATAAACAATTTTTAATTGATACTCTTGATAGTATGCCAGAGCAATATAACAGTCGCAAAAAACCAGCGTTCTCTATTTATATACAGTCTATAGATTCTGTTCGTAATAACCGTTATTATAGGCAGTTAAGTCCGACTTTTGTCTTTTTATGGGATTTAATGTCGGCTCGGAGAGAGCCCTTTTTTCAGCTATTAGTGTGGGATTAGATTTGAACTAAATAGTCTAATAATAATTATTTATAGTTTAACTAGAAGGATACTATATCTTTTAAAAGCAAAAATATATTTAGTTCTATTTATATATAGTTTACTAATACGTCGAGAATGCCTATACGGACAATCTTAAATTTAGATTTAGACTAAAATGCATGCTCGGTTTATTGGGATTAACATTGCAATTAGAATACTAGATAGATTTAGTAAGTATACTATTTACATCTCATTTAACCGCGAAAGCCTGCCGCCCTAGGCCAGTAAAAAATAAAAAAGAAAGAAAAAAGAAAGAAAAAAGAAAAGAAAAGAAAAGAAAAACACCCCATTGTCATAGATGACCACGTGTGTATTCTCCTGGCTCGTGCATTGTCCTGATATCCTGATCGTATCTCTCATACTAGTCTTCTTTCGATAGAAGTAATACAGATCTATAACTGGTTAATTCACCCGACACACAATTTCTTCTTATTAACTAACTAGCCTATATAATCAAGTTCCGGCTTAGTAGAACTTTTCCCGGTCTATACGTGCCCTTTCTTCCTTTGCGCGTAGGGCCGTGATAGTGTCACGGAGGCTAATCGCAATAATAGTGGCCTACTTTAGATTGCCGGGGCTGGTAGATTTGTTAAAGTATAGTTTTAGAAGGTTATCAGAATCGGACTAGATCCTTTCTTATAATTCTTTTAAAAGCAGATAATAAATCCAGTAGTAAGTATTGAGGTATTGCTGTCAACCCATTATCTTAATTAATTATATAATTTCATCTATCTTAGAGAAAAGTAGAGTTCTAGCTTGCTTTCATATATCTTAGCCTAATATAACTACCGAAACTCTAAGAATAACGGCGTGTTATCCTGATATAGGTTTTATATAGAGATAATCCCGCGACTTAGGATGCTATTAATGCTGTATATGTCTATAGCTAAAAGACACGCGGGATATCTTGTTAATGGTTTAACTAATATAGTTTTGAAAAGTAAGTATATATTTTGGCTAATTACAGGCGATTACAATAATATCTCTAAGCTCTTAACTTATATTTTTATCTAGATTATTTAGAGTTTCAACAACAAAACTAATAATAATTATATATGGTGGCTCTTGGCCGAGATAGCTAGCCAAATATAGACTATTTAAACAGCTCATTTTAACATTTATATGTACGAAGCTCCTCTTTCGGAAGCATTTTCTACATTAAACTAGCATATATATGCCTTATTATATTGTGTCTAAATTCAGGTATAGACATATTTATAAGTATTGCCTTCTATTATCTTCTATGAATCCACTAATCGGAGAAGGATATGCTCTAGATTATTGCTGAACTAAGCAGTCGGGCTGCTCGAGCCAACCATGACCAGCAGAGATAGAACCATAATTATCGCTCTATACAAGAGACGTTAAAGCAAACCACGGCCAATCTTAAAAAAATAGTCAAGCTAGCAGATATTCTTTACAAGACAAGCCATCGGATGGGTACCGTAATCAACTATTTGCTAAAGAAGCGCAACATAAATGACCAAGAATTGGACTTTTTCGAAATAATATTAACTCACATACTTAACGGGCTGAAAGACCAAAGGGAGGAAGGAAGGCCATATCTTAATAGTAATAGCGGGCATTAACGTCCGTAAATAGCTTAAATTATAGGATCTGGCTCTGGTCCGAGAGAGATTGCGTAAAGAAATGGGAAGTTCTCGATAGAAAGACAAATTAATAAAGTAAAGTTAGCTAGCTGTAACTCTAATATTTCTAACACTTATATGCAAGAAGCAATAAGTATATATTTGAATTATCTAATTTTTATTTTTATATATTAAGATAAACTGTATAATAGATAGGATATGAATTATAAAGTTACCCGAGTCAAGCAATAAATACTAGATAGTAAATAGTACATTTCTGTTAGCATTCGAGATTGCAACATCAGCTAGTAAAGTCAACATTTTTCAGATATAGCTAAATCACGACTAATGTGCTATTAAATGTATATTTATCTTAGATTTGAAATATTATACAGAAATAGAAGCAAACTCTAATTAGATAATACTAACTACAATTATATTTTGCTACTATCTTTCTTCTATATTAATCATTAGCATAACTATAATAGATACAATCCAGCGCTTATCTGCTTATCTATCAACTCTCGCGGCGACCTCTGCCAATTTACTTTCCAGCTCAGACGCAGACAGCTCCCATATATGTCGTTTGAACGAGTTTCCCTTTGTCGCTGTGGCTTCTTGCAGTGATTGCTGGTCCAGTCGGGCCGTTAGAGCTTGGCCCGGGCATTGTTGGTGCCAGGTGTGGACCTGCTCGCGAAGAATCATTCGATTTTCTGGAATATAAAACACAAATTCCAGTTCCAGTCTATTAAAGAACGATTCGATTAGATTAATATCTCTCTATAAAAAGGAATTGCTCGATCCTGCTAGCTCTTATAATAAGAATATCTTTGTCTGCTGTTCTAGAATCTTTATATCTACTCTTAAATTCCACTCTGACATCTGGAAGGATTCTAGTCTAAATAGCTCGCTTATCTAAAAGATGTTGGATCAGCTAAAAGGGCTACATATATCCGGTAGTATATCTGCAATGCTGGGAGACACTAAAGGATCTTTAGAGATATCTTAATTAGATATAGCATAATTAGATGTCTTAGCTTTATCAGATGCCAGCATATTGCCCTAAGAGCTTTCAGCAGTCTGGCTAGATATAGCATTATTATAGAAGTAACTGAAAAAGGCTTAGAACTGCAACTGCTATATAAGCTCTAATGTGATATACAGGCTATCTTAGCGCTTCTATAACCGGTCTTTTTCTAGAATAAACCAGTCGATATTAACCGTATTAACATACAAAACTTCGCGTTATCGAGTAACGGATTTGTCGCAGTTTAGATTCAGATTCAGTACCGTATCGTGAGACTATAATATCGGTAGAGACATGGTCTACAGCACTAGACCAAATAGACTAAAAACGGTAAATCCTTCTTATTCAGTAAGCTAGAAAAAGTGGTATAATAGTGTTATTTGACTGATCTATATTAGTTTATTTCCAACATGCAGCGAGTCAGGCAATCACTCTGGCTTCTATAACTAATATAGGCGGCATACAGTTCCCGCTATTTCCAAATCATATTAAAAGCAGAATCACTAAAGCTCTTGTAGGCCCTGCCGAATTTACTAAAAGAGAGTCTCTAAAGACTGGTTTATATTGGCTAGACGTTATCTATCTAGTGTTTTATTGATTGTAATTTTGTCATTTAATCCCAGCTCTTATAGACAAAGAAGCGTCTGTATTGTCTTACGCGTTATGTCTAAATAAAGAAGATCCTAAAAAAACGTGCGTAGGCTGAGAATCAGGATATCGATTGACTATAGCCGAACCCAGATAGTCTCTTATATTTTATAGAGAGAAATTAATAGAAATAATATCTAATTAATTATTATTTATTTTTCTAGAAATGCCTTATCTTGCTGCAAGATCTTAGAAACGCGCAATTCTATTATACGAATGGTATAGGCGTCTGTAGTGCCGGTTAGCGCGGTATTACCGCCGAGGATTTGATTAACCCATATACTATAAATCTATTTTAGATAGAATAAGATAGACTATACTGTCTCGCATTTTAGCAGCGGCACTATTAAATAAGAGCAGGCCTACATATCTCATTATAGTACAGAGAAACCATGATATAAAGTATCTTAAGATATATATAAGTCTATAGATCCAGAATAGGAAGAAGGGTATTAAAAGCCTAAAGAAGAGTTAGATATTTAAAGAATATAATAATATATTAATATTTTCTATTTTTTAGATTGTGCTATAAAATAGCCTATCATATTGCAGCCGCGTGTTTATCGCGGGATAGGCCAAGATACCTTTTATATAACTAAAGCCGCTAATAAATAAATCTATTAGAGGACTGACACTCATTCAGAAAGTGCTCCTGTAGGGAACACACAAAATAAGTGTGGAGCCAAGGTTCAATAGTTAGCTGATCTAGAATAAAAAAATAGTATTCTGCTTACTACTAGTATATATAACAAAGCTATAGCTATGCGCCAGAAAGATAGAAAATGGGTGCTTTAGATCAGCGATATAGAGAGAAATGTATCTAGATCCTTTATATATATGTTAACTATCTATTACTGACTTAGCCCAGATAGCATCTTTTATATTGCTATAATAATGCTTTTATATTCCTGGGCGCAGAGTAATATATTAAGAGATATAGTTAATTCTAGAAGTAATTTATTTTTGCTATTATATATTTTAATGCTACAATTCTAGTCGGCAACATCGACCAGTACCAATATATAATAATCTTAGTTAATACAAAGATAGCTTTGTAACTCGAAAATCCGCTTAAGCCGGACAGTATTGCAGCTATCATCTATTAGGCAGTTAAACCTCTTCTTAAATCTAAAACAATCTAGACAGATTCGAGCACTTTCACGAAATTGTTTCTTTTAATAGACTTTTAGAGCCTTTTTCTTCAATTCAACTTAAGTCTGACGTATTAGATATATACTATTTGTATCTAATCTTAGAAATCATCGCGACCGGGACAGGAATATTTATAATATCTAAGACGGGCTGACTTTGTGCTTTAGGATTTTTGATCTATTGCAATTATTTATTATCATTCTATAAATTTGATAGCCGTAGTCTATATACTAGCGCCAATGTCGAAGCAAAATTAGTGTATTAAAGCTTTAGCATCTATAAAAATAATAAAAATAATAAAATATAAAAAATCTATATTAGAGATGATGTCCTGTACGCTTGCTTCTCCAAAAAGAGTTAAGAGATTTAGATAAATATCTAAATTGCCATTATCGATACAGTAAAAAGAAAATTAAGTATAAGCAAGATAAAGATATCTTTATATTACTCTAATGTCCGCCATAACTGAGACAACAGCAACATATACCGGACAAAGTGATAGAGATCTATTACTGCGCTATAGAACAGTTAAAGCAGATATAACTAGCTTATAGCTCAGAATATAGTAGATTCTGTAAAGCTGTTTATCTATTCAAGTAAATGTTTATCAATGATATTTTGTTCTTTTATTTACTTCTATCTTCTTTTTACACTATTATCGGTTATAGTCGTTAAGCATAAATCTGATAGATATAGAATTGCTATAAAAGAGAAGATCTCAACACCAATTCTATCTATTATCTATTTCTACGCCTGGCAACATAGTATCTACTGGATCTAGTGAATCGGACAGCAAAAGTGCAAAAATCTGGCCTTATTTAATATTAAGTATTGCCTTTTTATTAGAAGATAATAAAAACTATGATTTTATAATTTCTGATTTAGAGCCGCTTTTATTTCATAATAATAGAGCTAGCTCACCAGATAAGAATGTGCCTCGGTCTACCCGCGATAATAATGATACTAATATAAAATAAGTAAATTTCCATTAATTATGATTATATGTTTCTTATTACTAAAAAAGATACTAGTATTTCCCCACTAGACCCCTAATACCAATCAAAGTGATTGCGAAATAATCAGCAGATTATAATAATCATCGCTCTACTCAATATCTTATATTATAATATTTTTAAAAAGCTATCGGTAATACTTTAACTGCAATCAAGAATCTATAAAAAAACTATATCTAATTACTGTGATTAGGAGTTAATCCAGATTAATATTTATATAGCTATTTTTTTAAGGCTTTGCCAATATAGACTCATTATACTTGATTTTATTCTTATCTATCCTTATCTATCCTCATCTATTCTTATATTCTATATAAGCAATTATAATCTTAGAAACAATCAGCTATCTATAAAATAATTAAACTATTATAGCGCCGGTATTTGTCCGTGTAAATATTTTAATAAATTATATTATTAGCCATCGGATAAAGGCTTAGTAAAATCTCTTATAACTAAGGTATTAGCTAATATCTATTTACTAATAGATAATCTGATAATATTTCCGTTATAAATGCTGTTTCTTACACTCTAGAAACAGTTTCTAGAACTGCATTCACTTAATCTCTCTCATGCAATAATATCTTCGCTGAGGTAGCTATCGGTCGGTTTGGTAATTAAACTAACTAAATATTATATTAGCTTATTGCTAATAGAGGAACTACTATATAATAGTAAGAAATCTTCTAATCGGATATTAGTAAGAGAAACTAATAAAAAGGATTATTACTTCTTTATCTAAACTATTAATCAGAAATTAAATCTATTTGCAATAATACTCGCAAACTGTATATCTGTTGTTTTTGTTCACTCGGCCCAACCTATTATCCTGAAGAGTACAGATTTTGGTATCCAGAAATTTTACTAGTATCTATTTTATAATCTGTTATATCTGTTATTATGTATATAGAATGGACTCCCAGCAATAGTACTGATCCTGGATAAGGATAAGAGCTTTATCTAATTTAAAGAAAAAACATATAATCAACATCGCTCAGACCAGCTTATTTAATATTTAATATAACCAGTTTATTAGTGCCGCCAATTATCTAACATTGTCTAGCCAGAGTAAGTTATTATTTAGGGTATAGTCTAGTTGGAAGATATAAAACTGTATAGCGTATAGAATATAGTTCAGACCTTCCTTGTAAACTACAGTTCTATTTATATATAGGAATAAGCAATACGCCTGTCATAGACAAAAAGAGGCCGTATTATAGAGACTACGGCTAGTATAGCTGGAAAAGATGTTCGAGTCCGCTGTTAATAGGATATAATCTATCTTAATAGATACGAGTAGATCATGCGTTTAGATCAATAGCCAGATATAGTGACATTTAGTCTGCGCGATTCTATAGAGATTATTAACGCGGATTTTCTTGTTCTAGAAGAGGCTGAGCTCTGGAAGAAGTTTAGAGTAGAAGAATCTAAGATTGAAATAAGCACGTTAAATTAAATAAAGACAAAGTGGCCTTAGATAATAAAGATTATTTATATCTAGAGGTTGCTATACTATATTTAAGACTTGGTATCTATTGTTAGCCTATAACGCATTTGAGAAACTAGATAATATTACTTATACGTCCGATAATAAGAAATTCTGCGTTCTATTTGGACGTAATATGATCTAATATCCCAAATCGATGTCCATCTATTCCATATTATGATAGTTGGAAAAGACTATAGGCTTACTATCAGATATCCGGTTAATAATAATTATAAAATAACGGCTCCCGACCAATATCATTCTCGCGTTAAATATCTGATAAGTTAATCTATAAACAGTCCAAATTATTTAATTAAGCGCGACTATATTGTACAAATTATTATTATAAAAGCTTATAACGATTCTTAGCTAGAGCCATCTATCCAGCGAGATACCGGAAATTGGAAATATCTTCTATATAAAGCTAAAGAACTTTTAATAAATCTCTACAATAAAGATACTATTATACACAATATCTATCCCAATAAAGATATCTAGTATAAATTAATAATAATTAGTCACAACTTAGCAATACAACTGCTATTGCAGTAACAACAGTGATTTTCGGGACTGACTTATCTATACTAATGCCGGCCATTAGATTAAAAATATCAGATAGTATAATATTGCCCGCGAGCCGTCTCTCCAGCTCTTATAGAAAACCAAAAATAATAATATCACAAATTCTATCTCTATTCAGTGCGAGCACAATAAACCGCTTAATTAATAGTAATTACTAAATTATACGTTCAATTATATCCTAACATAAAAAGTACTGCGAAAAAATATAATAATATTTAGCTCTGCAGATCGGCCATTTAAAGATAATCATATAAGTATTATAGAGCGTATATTAATAAGATAGCTAGTATTTCGCGAGTTAGCCAAGATAGAATAAATATATTATAGATAATATAAGATTGGGCCATTGTGCGTCAAAGTATTTCAGCGTCTTTTTCTGGATTATAAATAAGATCTATAAGAGATCTATGTGGACGAAACTGTCGATAAAGATATCTTAAATAGTATTATCTTATTAGATTTAATCTAGATCTTTGTCTAGTTTTGATACCGTTAGCTAAAGATCCTAATATAAGTTATTAAAGATATGCTGGGGCCAGAAGCCTAAATACGTTAGTAATTATATTTAGTACTATTAGCTACTAAAATAAATATAATAGTTAGATATACTTATAATACATTTCTGAAGAGTAGGTGTTCATCAAGAGAGCCAATATTATAAATTAATAGAAATTATAAATTAGATATCTGATTTTATATATCTCTCTAAGTAACTCCGTAAGGTCATTGTGAAACGCACATGAAACCAATAATTATTCTCGAGCGAGAAAGAGATAGTTAATTTAAATAGCCAGATATAAGAGACTTTATATAAAATATCTTTATTATATAAACTTAAGATAGACAGCAGAGAAGAGCAGCTTCTACTGTATATGTTCCACCCGGCTGTTCTAAAGTCCGTCTAGCAGGAGACGCTACAGTAGGATATAAAAAGCAGAGGACAATAACTAATAATAATTATATAGGTCTAGAACCAATATTATTGACCGTTGCTTATCTACAATATCTAAATTAGATAATTTCTCTTTCACTAGATTAGCATTATAGACGGTAGTTAGATCCGTCAGAATCAATATAACTTATATTAAGCTTAGTATGTTCAAGAGACTGGTATAATTGTTTCTATAGATTGTTGCTAACTAGCTGATTAGGGCTTTTAGCTCGTTCTCTCTGTCCGCGAAGAAACACATTACATGCGTCTATAGAAATACTAGTCTTATAAAAAGATGGTCTTTAATGTCGTACAGCGATTTGAATTAATTGTGCTAAATTAAATATTATTAAGAACGGTCGGTAGATAGCGCTATAAAAGATCTGTTAACTGTTAGTGAGTGGGCGAAACTACTTTTAATAAATCATATTAGATACTTAATATTAGCGGTTATGGTATTGAGATATAATCGGACTAGACTAACTGATTCTCGGTGGGTAACATTATTCTAAAAAAAAAGCATATATAGAGCTATTATCTGACTGTTATTGTCTAAAAATAAAAAAACAAATAGATATTATATAGCGGGATAGCTTATGCTCTATATAATATCATTTATCTAGCCTGTATTGACCAGAGACCAGCCCACTATATTATTATATAAGAGGTCTAGCTATATTACTATAGTAGCTCTATAGTAGCCAGCTGTATCCTTTTTGTTTTCTGACTTTGGTTTATATACTCGTAGTATAGATCAAGTACACACCGTGTTAGTCGGATAATCAGGTTGTAATAGCTATAAACTGATGGTACCCGCTAAATATAGAGACTGGCACGGAAATTAGCTGTAAAAGGCTATTAGTTGTCATTAATCCTTATTTTTTTAGGGTAGATAATATCTGCGACAGGATGATTAGCATTTAGATATAATTAATAAGTTAAACAGGCATAAGAAGATTTTCTAGATCGAATCTAGACAATCTATAAGTAGATAAGTTTACTCTCTTTTTTTATTGATTTTACTAGATATTTGTACAGTTATTTTAGATTCACGAATATAGGTTCGTTTGATACTAGTTATGCATGGATGAATGTTTCCCGGATTAGCCAGACCGTTTAACTAGATTGGTTAACCAGCCCTACTGCAATACATATTCTTAGCAGTTTAGTGAGGTAAGAAACATTATATATATATATATTCTCTAAGATTAGCCTATAATATAAGGCTAGAATGCTTTCACACTCTGCTGCAAATAGCTGCTATATTAGAATAAGTTCTATCAATAAGGCTCTTTATTGTGATAGCGCAATCCTTGTTTTAATCTATCTGATTAGGCTTTTCTACTTCTTTTTCTTTTTTATCTCTTTCTTACTTTGGCATTTCCTAATGTTACCAGACATTATTGTCCAAACATAAGCTATAACTCTATATAATAGCGATATTATACTTTAATATTTATACAGCTTGGCCTACTGAGTTAGAGAGATACTCTATAGAAGTCAGATTATTTTTTGGCTAATGCTTAAATAAGCTGATATCCTATTCCTGATCTATATCACGATCGTTCTATTAATGATCTTATTATATAACTAATATAGCTATCTCTATCTCGCATATCTTCTTTGCTTAACTATTGCTGTTATTAATATTATAACTAATTTTCTTTTTTATTATTTATGCTTTTACTGATTCTGTCTAGTACTGGATTTATTTACATTAATACTACTAACTTATATCTTCTATCAATCTTTGATTCATTTATTATCACTTGTTATTAAACTAATATAACTTGCTAGCTGAAACCTTCTAATAGGACTCGGCTATCTGATAAAAGATCTAGAAAGATTAGATCTAGTGAATAAATAAAAATTTAATTTTTATCTGATACATCTTATAGTGATTCTGAATAGTATCTCGTATAGCAGACATATCTAGGATATAATGATTTAAGCTTATATTAAAGAATATCAGCATAGAATATCAGATATAATCTAATATCCTATAAGAGTGGACGGGACAGTCTTATCCTTTTTATATTAGATTTTAAGTAAATATTATCTGTCTCTATTTATCAATATATTTACAATCCATACTCTATCGCTACATATAGTATAAAATAAAATACAAATATCGAATATAAACTTTTCTGCTATTCTTGCTATATCAATATATGATTTATATATTATACGAAGAAAGTCCGTAATTCCTAGACTCTATTTATTACTAATAATATAATATTATCTCCTGGGCCGAGTATTCGCGTAAGATTGAGCCGAAAGACTTCTTAGAACTTCTTGTAAGAAACGTTTTATATATAACTAACTTAGTACTTGAGACGCTATAATGAGCAATTATGACTGAACTAGATATAAGGAAAATATACAAGACATGTAGAAATGAGACCATATAAAAGAGCTATTATTTATTTCTCTAATTGTATTGTAAAGTTAATCAAGATAATAAATTTTATATTAAGCTCTAAAAAGGACTTATTAATAAGGGTAATTAGAAGATATATTTAGACTTTTCTCTCGATAGTTTTAACTTTATAAGTTAGCTATTATCTAACAACATTAGAGATTACTAGGATAGATTAATTAAGTTCTTTTAACTATGGATAATCTTGCCCAGGAAGGTCCATAAAAGTATAAATTCTCGGATAGTTATTTTGAATCTATAAATAGGACTTATAGCTGCAAATATATCGGTTGTTTATCGTGTTATTATATTTTTTTGCTAAATAGAATAACTAAATTCTATTATTATCAGAATCTCTTGCTATATCAGATCAACGCAGGCAACTGCGTCGTTAGATAAAAATAATTAGGCTCTTATAATTAATATCGCTGGTCACAGCTAGCAACATATGTTAAGAAAATCGGATATTTAAGCAATTCTGTTCCCAAGTCTGATCTATAAGAGATCCCCTGTAAAATAAATTGAACCACCTATAGCAGCGTTATTTATAATACTTTGCATATTACTATAACGCTATATATGCGCAGATGGTTCGTCTAGCTAGATCTATATAGATAATATATTATTGCTTTGCTTTTACGCTGGCAGTATACTGCCGCATGTTAGATATTTTTAATATTAGCTTGTAATTATCAGACGTTTTATTGGTATTGGTAATCTAGCATAATAAGAAGAATAGCTATTAACTATATACTAAGATATATAAACTGTTCTGCTAGTATCGAGAGAGATACTATATAACTATTTTTATTTTAATGCTATATAAGAGTACTGATTTTAATAGCTATTCTCAGTATAGATAGTAAAGTCTCTTATTATAGATTCTAGACGCAAATGTGATCTACTAATGCTAATTAATAACAGATAATCTTCTAATAAATAGATCATCTTATACTTATCATCCTTAACATATGCCCAGGCTCTAAGAATACATAGTAATTGAGCATCTTATTTTAGATCACACCTATAGCAGTATATTTTAGTAAGACTTTATAGTTTTATTATTAATTAATCTCTTATATCTTTTCCGTATTTGTTTTTTTATAAATTCTAATAATAAAACTAGTAACTGCCACTGTCTTTCTTTTTCCGCTTTTCTATGCAGAGTCTAAAAGGAACCGGCTTTAATATTAATTTTATAGATTAGATAATCTATCTTATTTGCCTATACTATATATTATAGTCGCTCTATAAGCCATCACGTATGATAGAGATATCTCGATTAAGCTATTTACTCGACATATATAGTTTAATAGTAGATAAGAATTATATAATATTATATAGATCACTTATTAGATTCTATATACGTCTATCTATATTATGCTGTCGAGCGGACAGATAACAGTAGAAAATAATCTTTGGTCTTATATCCACTATAATAGTGAATTGTATAAAGAGGGCCACAATAGTTAAAATTATAAAGGCCTGGGAAAGGCTATAATAAAATAATAATATTAATCTATCTCTTATCTATATCTTTGAGTGTTCGATAAATCGAGCACATTATTAATTAATCTGATGCTTTAAGTATATAGTGTATTTCTTCATTTAATATGTTATAATCGTGCCAAAATAAGCCGTATATACGTAAGCTATTCTTATACTTTACTTATTAATATATTTTACTCTCTTCTATGCCCCAAGGCAATCGCGGTATCTATAAAAAGATACTATCTTCTACTAAAAAGTCATATTTATAAAAAGATTTGCTTCTTCTTAATAACATATAGCTCCAGTTATACATCATCCGATAAAAGATTATTACCAGTTCAAGCACAAGCGCGGATCTGAATCGCTACCGTAAGAAAAAAACAATAATTTCCGGGCGTTACTGTCTTGAGTTCTATTATTACTAAAGATAAGATCGCCTAATATAAATCACAGAGATATCTCTTAACTATATTAATCTTAATTAACTAATTCTTCTACTAAGAACAAGAAAACAGTATTAACTATAGAGCTGTTTAAATCTTTAGCCGAGAAGCTAGAACGGCTAGATAAAACAGATCCTGTTCTAATCGCACAGATAACATGCCTTGTAGCCTTCTATTAGTACATATAAGATTCCTATATTTTGAAGCACGCTGATAGTTAGCGGCTTAAGAAAAAAAATTGCCGACTAAAAATCAAAAATACGTTTTTTAATAAAAAAAAGTATAATATAGAAGATCGCTATAAGAAACAGAGAACGTTCTTAATCTACTTTCAGAAATCGTTTAAGAGTATTCAAGACAGGATTACTAAGATTTATAATAGCTGAAAGAATGCTCCGGCTATACTACTAAAGAGAAGAGATAAAAATTAGTTAATTAAAAATAATAATCATGTCTTAGCTAATTCTCCCTTTATTATTCTAGCTACTAATCAAAAAGCTCTAGCTTCTATCTCAGTTCCAGTTCCGCTAAAAGCCTAAACTTCCAAATAGATTATCTATAGAGATTAGCTACAGTTAGTTATAAAATAAGGGTAGTTATAGTTAAGCCTAGAGATAATAGATAAATCTTATTTCAATCCATTAGTCCATTGCGCTCTTCAAATGTTATTTAGCTTTCTCTGAAGTCTGGAACTGCTACGTATATAATAATATATACTAATTGCCAGTTAGTATCTTAGATAATCATATCTATTAATTACTGATTTTCTTCTCTTAACTTTTCTAAATAAAGCAGTATATATAATTCAAGACAGAGATCCGAGCAATTTATTAGATAGATATAGTAATTAGATCTTATAATAGCATGTCCGTCGAAGTAAGTAAAGATATATAAGCTATAATAGATATCTAACAGGAAGTAGGTAAGTATTTATATTGCGATATCTTTATATAAAGTTTGCTAGATCTGGTAGAGATAGAAGAGTGATACTTTAATTATAAGAGCCTATTTATAAAGCAATATAGATCTTTACTATTGCCAAAATTGTTAAGATAGTAGCTATAGCCAATATATAATATGCTGTATATATTAAGTGTGGATAGGATAAGTGATATCTAGACGTTACTACAATAATAAAAGATAGTATCTAATAGATCCTTATGTTTAAAATGCTGCTAGCTATAATACGGAAAATCTTCCTGATATATAAAGTATTTACTGATAGAAAATAAGGAGTTATTAGAGTCCAGTATAGTTATAAACTGTATAAGAGAAAGTGAATATAAAGATATTGCGATTAATTAGTTCGCGTTATATCGTGCTCAGGTTTGCTAAATATAGCTTTTAAAAATTATAATTAGACTTATCGGATTTCTAATTTCATATAATTTATTTCTTACTAATATTAATACTAGATTAGTAGATCTTTTCACTAGCAGAGTATCCTCCTCATTCTGCGGACTAAAAAAAAGAGAAATTATATTAGATAATCGGATTATTCTATCTCTCTAATACTCTAATATTTCGTAAAGTATAAAGTCCAGTAAATATATATATATTAATTATTTATATCTTTCTGCGAGCATCTGTACTGTATTAATTACTGGCGTTATTATCTAGATTATATCTATAAACAATAGAAGTATATTACTTCCCCATAAACTTCACGGACTAACCTTAGGATCGTTAGATTTATATATAAGTATTGTTTAGAGCATATAAGATATATAATCCAAACGATAATATTAATAAATTTTTTATAATATTTCTCTAATTACTATCTCCAGCTCTACTAATTTTATCTATATCCTAGCTAAATAAGCAACTAATATCGCTAAATAACGTTAATTTAGTTTTAAATATATTAGTTTTATATTATAACAGTCACGTTTACAGTAATAAACAGTCCAGCAATACATCATATGCTATACCGATAAAGCTATCCATACTTTTGTTATATTAGATTATAAGTATGTATATAATATTCTATTTCCAAATCTTAAAACTAATATTCTTATATTCTAGATCCAATAAGACAATCGCTAAAAAAAAGACCCGAAAAACAAGCTATAAGTAATATAGTATTATATGTTAACTTTGTTACTAGTGCGCCGTCTTTAGAAAGCCAGCTTTATAAGGCTCATATAAAACGGCAAATACTTGATCAAAGAAGAAAATAATTTACTGCTGAATATAAAATACTTTTTAGAGAAATCAAGCAGCTCTTAGTAATTATATAACTGATTTAGTTAAGACTATAAAAGAAGAAGCATAACTCTACTTAAGTTTAATTGCGTATAAGGCTTTGGAGAACAAAAGGAATTATCTGATTATAATATATATAAGTAGTAAAAAAGCTTACTAATTCTACAGTATATTTAAAGATTACAGTATTAAAAAGTTAACGTTCTTATTTCCTGTCTAATTTAGCGGTATTCCGGAGAGCTTATATAACGGAATAAGAGACTTTAGCTATAATTATATATAACTTAGATAGATTTCTGGCTCTTTTACCCGTCTGTCTGCCGGTAAATTCACAGTTAATTAAAGCTAGAAGCTTTGTTAGAGAGTCTTTTGTGCGTCTGTATAGCTAGTGTGCCGCTATAAATATATGTTATAGGCTGAATACTATATAGAGGCTTCTTGATATTTATAATAATAACTTATAAAGCGATGGCTATAATAACACTTATATCTTAAATTTTTGATTGCAGCTTTTTGGATATTATTATATATTAAATTAGAATCTTTCACTACAGCTTATCTATAGAAGGAACCTATATTAACTGTAATAAAGTAGCTGATCTTGACATTATCTAGATTATCTTGATCCTTAATTAAAACTGTTTGATGCGCCCGTTTATAGATAATGCACAGTTAGTATTGGGATTATGTGAAAGGGTACGTCTTATACTTATGTCTGGACTATAGCCAGAAACAATAAAACTAGCTTATAATACTAAAGATTAAAAAAACCAATGTTTATCGGATATTTCTGAAGTAATCTGGGATTCTATTAGTAGATATTACGCTAATATAATAGATTTGCTTGGCTATTTTCTACTTATTACTTAGCCTTTTATCAATAACATAGGCTTCTCTTGTCCATTCGTTATAGTATTTACTCATTTATATCGCAGTTCCTCTTAAATATGTGTTTAAGCTTGCTCTTCTGAGTATTTTCTGCCTAATAGATAGATCTAGCAAGAATTCTTTTATTTAAGCCCATGCGGTAGGTTTTATCCTTTCTTATAACGAGTCGCCTATACTAACAAGTATACTAATGATATTAAATTAGCTATACTATTATAGTTCTATTTAGTCTAGAATTGTTCAATAGCTAGCTTAGCAATCTCTATTAATAAACATATGTCTATGTCCCACTGTACCTCAGTTATATAACACGTTATTCTTTTTCACACAAATGTGTCTCGTCTCTAAACAACAAAGAATAATACTTAATAATATAGTAATCCCGATATACAGTCAATTTCTAAATAGGCTTTATAAGATATAATCTGAACTCTTTTAGGCTCCCGAAAGCTAGACTAGCAGCTATTATATATTTAGTTCTAATTATATCTATTTCTATTTAATTTGATACTTTATAAGATATATATTTTAGATGCGATTAGTCTTTCCGGCTATTACAATTCTTATATCTTTTTTTATCAATTCTAGCAAGATTCTATTGGACAGAAAAAGCTTTTATAGTAGATAACGTATAGACGCCTTATATAATTATTATAAAATGTTTAAAGATATTTACTAAGTTTTAGACTTAATTATATTTTATAGTTCTTAATAGATATTATCGTTATGTCAAAAATCCTCAAGATTTCATAAATCTATTATATTAGAGTGGATATTTATCCGTCTAAGCCGCTCTATTCTAATTAATTTACTTATCTATATCCTGTATGCCGGCCCGCACAGCCCAACTATTACTTATATAATCTTTGATCTAAAATATATCTTGTTATGCCAATGCTAGGCGATATTAGATAATAAGATAAAAAACAGATATAATAGATAAGAATAGAACTAACTACTTACTATTAAACGTGGCCTATCTAGACTATAGGTAGATAGCGGGATTATTCCCAGTTAAAAGATAAAATTAAGCTTAAGGCTAAAGAATAATATCATAATAAGCTTTTTATAAGCAACTGTATATATATCAAGACTGATAATTAAATTATAGCTAAGTGCGGGTATTAAAGATTATATCACTTAATAATTAATAGATAGATTTGCTAACCTATAATAGCTTTCTAGTTACTGATTATAAGCTCTAGCTATATATAAATCTATTTTATCCGTAGTTATTCAGATATTTAATCGCTTGACTACCTATATCCCTATAGATAAATCTTAACAGTAATGCCTTTTATTTAAGACTTCTATACTAGAATCTGACATTCTATAGCAATTAGATTTGCTTACATAATAGTTAATCACTAAGCGAAATATTCTCAGTAATGCTAGATATTTCACTACAACTTTTTAAATCCTTCACTAGATTATCTAATAGAAAATGACATATTAATTAGTATCTAGGAATACTGACCGTATTTTTAAAAATAGCTGTATTATATTATAGAATAACTGTATACCAATAAAGTCTATTATGTGATAAAGAGACTACTTGTCCATTATCCTAAGTAATATATTAAATAAGAAGCTAGTCCACTATAAGACATCTATTACAAAATCTTTCTCTATTATATATTGCTAAAACCTTTTAGCTATACTATTAAAAGAAATAATTAATCAATTTCTATTTATTCTCTTAATAAAATTGTTCTACTATTTTACTATTATACTCCCCTTCTAAAAGACAAAGTACAATATATCCACTATCATTTCAACAATATAGCTAAAAGAAAAATAATAGCTCCATTAACAAATAAGTCTCTTTACATATCCATAAACGTAGAATAAGACCTAATCTTAGCCCAAACAGGCAATCCTCGCACGACCAATAAATGACAGATATTGCTCTAAATAGCCTATCAGGTAGTAGAGTCTCTTAAAAAAAGAGTTAATACTTTTATAAGTAATAACAACTATCTTTAAGAGTAAAACTCTTATCTCTAAAACACATAATAACGTCTTTAGTCTTAGTTAGTAGCAAAAATCAATAACTGGGATTACAGATATGCTTAGACAATAAAAGAAAGGCAAAATATAATTTGCATAATTTATTATCAGCTGATACAGCAAATCTATCTTACCCGGTATTTCCATCTTATTTGCCATTTATGTTTTCCAAGATAGGTGATCTAGTTGTCGTTGTTTTGTAAGGCGTTAAATAATTACTTTAGACCCACGTCCAAATGTAAGCACATTATAAGCATAATACATACTATGGAATGTATAATCCAATGATTCTGGATTCGCTTACCTCTAAGCTGGTATTACAGTCAGTATGGCATATGTTGGCACCCTTTGAAACACCTTTGGGGCCAGTTATATACACTTTTAGGTCGTTCCTACAGACATTTAAAATTAGCTAATGGGCTGCCAGCTCATAACAACTGTTTCTTTATTATATTGCCTATATTACCTATCGTGTTCGTCTTGTCCGCCTATTCTTTTATCTATACTTTAATATCAATAGATAAGTTGCGGTCAATTTAAAATCCATTTCTTGGATCCAGTGGTTCTTCTAATCTTGCCAGACGATCAACTAAGGCATCTCCCTTCTGGTCATTCTTGAACATATGAATGCAAACAGTGTCTGACGTTATCAACAAATGTGGCAAAGTTACAACAATATTTGAATATTTATAGTGATTTTGTTATGCGGTTATTTTGGTTGACAGCGTGTAATTATAGAAAAACAAAGATTTTCCAAAAAAGAAAAAGTAAGAGAGAAATAAAGTGTATTTCCTAGGAAAGGACTTGGCGGCCGGGCTCAGTTTTATTAAAGCAGTGCACTATCGCCTGTAATAGATCAAAATTAATGTATTATCTGACTTTACTAACCCTATTATAAAATATAATGGTTAAAGACGTTCGATAACCGGATAGTATATTTTAATAAAGTTAATATAAAATAGTACTATTTAAGGTTATGAAAATATTTTTACGTTATTTACAATCATTATGTTGCTCTTCTTGCATTCTATCGAATAAACCGTGACTGCGGCTTGAAGTCGGGTGAAGAGCATGTTGTCGTTAATTGAGTGTAGCGCGGTGTCCGGATCCATGTTATTTTTCTTCAACCATTTTTTGACGAATCCAGACAAAGGCACTTTAATTTCATCATTGCTTTGGGCCTTGCCGTTCTGTGCCTGGCCGTTCTGTGCCTGGCCGTCTTGTGCCTGGCCGTTCACAGGGACTCGATCTTCAGGTTCCGGTGTTTTTGATAAAGGGATCGGGCTCACGCTCTCTCTCGCTATATTGTCTTTATTTATATATATAATATATTAACAGACTTAAAGGCAAGCAATTTTATAAATTTTCTTATTTGTATATTGGATATTGTCTTTCTTCTGACTAGTAAGCGCTCGATAATTTAAGCGATTTATTTAATATTTATTAATATTGGTACTTTCTTTCTAAATTATAAAAACTGTACTAAATAGATATATATATTTCTGTTGTCTAACTTTGTTATTTAGATTGAATTCTTCAGTAGAATCTAAAAGATCTTTTATATATTATATTCTTTTTTTAGACAGCTATACAATTAATGTAATATCTTTGATCTTTTCTTTATATTTCAAATTGCCGCTATTGTCTATCTCTATAGCTAACTTATAAGGAGATCTGTTAAGCCAGGTGATTGTGGCGTATTTATAGGTCTTAGCTAATAATTATTAGATAAATATAACGTTATTCTTTAATTCAAATATAACAAGATCTTTAATTTCCTAAAATTAAGTCTATAAAATAGTTATTCTATCTTTAAATAGACTATCTTTTAAGTCTTTCTATTCGTCTAATATCTCGACTGATAAAATATTATTAAAAGAAGATTATTATTATTATATCTTATTATAATCTAATCTGATATTGGGTTATAACTGGGAAAAAGACGGTCCGTCCGATGCAACCAATGTATGGTCTTCTAGTTCTTCTTTCTTATCCAAATCTATCAAGTCTTTATTTATTTAGAATTACTCTTGCTCCCGATCAAGCCTTTCTTGGTTTTTCTTATTAAGACTGGCTAAAGCGCCTTTAGATCTTCCTTAATCTCCAATCTTTGGTTAGCGGGATCTTAACTCTCGCTAAATAGAGCATTAACTCTTTATTATAACTTATTAACTTTATTTTAGCATTTTTCTTTAGAAGTATTTATATTCTTAACTTTAGTCTATAGATTGCATTTCTTTTTCTTTTTATTTTCTTTCTTCTTCTATTTTTTAACATCTGACAGTTTTGATAATACAAAGAGAGAACCAGTTTCTATATTATTTTTCTTAATAGATATAATGCTCTACGTGTTAAAATATCGCTTAGCAAATGGACTAAGCCACCGGTTATATATAACACAGGGTTAAGAAATGATTTCTAGAATTTTTGAAAGATGGCACTACCTAGTATTCTAGTAAATAGGCTCCCATTTTTATAATTATAAAGAATACCAACGGCACTATCTATAGATACGAAATATAAAAGCTTGGATTAAATAGCTAACTTTATTTGCTGATTTATTTTACTAATGCCATTTACAGGTAACAGCAGATAAAACTATCTAAGGATGAATATTGTTTCTAGATCCAGTTATATATATTAGTAACGGAGAGATCTTACAGATGTTAAAGTGATAAATTACCTATGACAGCTCTCATAGATAAAGCTACTTAATTTGTAAAATCCAACTACACTACTATAGATAATCAGATATAATATAGATATTCTTATAACGACTAACAGCCAGTGATATTTTGCCATTATTATTTAAAAAGCTCGTATACTAATCTTACTGCTATTAATAAGAGCTTGTTATATCTGGCGCTACTAAAAGACCGATAAATTTGCTTATAATATATATATTATAAAATGTTATAAACACTAATAGAAACTTTAATACATTATAATTACGATAATAGTATCTGACTCTCTAGATAGTCTCTCAATAATTATTTTATTGTTTGTTTTTTTCTATATAAGATAGTCTACATAGAACGCTCCACAAGCATTCGAGAACTCCTTATTACATGTGTATAATATTATTGGTGTAGGTGTTATCTTTGTTGTATGAATCTAATGTTGTTTAAATAATTTATTATATAAGTGTATCTTAAGCGCGAACTTTATTTATATAGTCTAAGTAATAACCGGCAACTTTATAGATATAATATCTAGAAGTCTAGATACCAATATTGATAATATTTTCTAACTTTAGTCTCTAAACGAGTCCTTTGCCCTAAAGTCATTTTCACTGACTCATACCACAAGCGGACCTATATCGGAATAACTGTGTAGATAATGATTATTTTACGATAAATTCAGAGAAAGATAGTAACTAGAAAGAAATCTAAGAAATAATTAGAAAGATAATAGGCTATATAGGTATACTGTTTTTTACACCTATTATATTAAAATAGATAGCTATAATATAGATTACAATTAGCGTTAGCCTCTAGAATCGCTTATGGAGTAAACCGCAGATATATAAAATTTATATAAGTGATTAATTAGTTATATATTCTACTATAGATATTTCATTAAGATATATAGCCGCTAATTATACACGGTAAAGTCTGTCCTCGCTTTAAGGAAGGCAGTTAAGAATGCGCTCAGATATCACGTCTCTATTGGTGGGTATCTAGTATTTAGATCTTATATTACTTAAACGTTACTATCTAGGGCATTTTGATATAGAGAACCAAAGATAGAGAGAATGAGCTATTTATAATTTTTATTATAAATTACTAAAATTTAAGACAATCTTATCTAATTTAATACTTTTCTGACTACTAAGATAAATTCAGTCTAATATAATAGACTAAGACCAAAGCAGAATATAGCCTACTCCTGTCTTTTAAATCTTCTCAATCTTCTACTAAAAGCTATATAATAAAAGTTAATCACATCTTTATTAGCAATCTCAATACAGATAACTGCAATATATTTAAATAAAGAAAAAAGTCTTAAATCCCTTTAGAGTGTGTTAGTACCCGCGTCTGATAAAGACAGACCGCAAATAAAGAGTTAATATGCGCTAGTAGATTTGATGTAGCTCTGTCTGTCTGCAAAACCGAGCTTTTAGCTATTATAGCCATTCTCTTGGGTACCAATATTATAAGATATTTAGATGCCGTCTTGTAATAAGAACTTCTGAAAACCTGCAGAACACGATCAGCTCTTAAACAGTAATAAAGATAGTATAATGAAGTATATATATATCAGTCTAGTAATATTACTTATATAAATATTGATTTTGCTATCGCCAGTGCGAAGAGCTTGCTAATAGAATAAATAATATTAAATAGAATTGATAAAGCCGCGCTAGTAGTAGATGATATAGCATTAAAAAGTCTTAATTAAAAAAAATAGATCTATATCAAAAAAGGTATTAATTATCTAAATTAGTACTATCTGATCTCCTTAAATACCATTATATTCTGTATACATCTCACTATCTATCGTGCCGGCATCCCATCCATAGAAATCTTAGATATAAGATAGTCAGATATCTGGGTTAACTGTGGAAAATTTAAAGATCTTATAGAATGTCTAAAAAATATTATATAGTTAATAGGATATAGATCCTATTTTATTTGTATACTATACTTTATCTTCTCTCTTAAAGTAATCAATTAACTGCGCAATATAGAGATAAATAGAAATAGCCTTTTATATATTTAATATAAGCCAGATATCTTAAAGTAGGAAAGCTATCTACACTTATCTGTCTTTCTATTTTCACAAAAATATATATAAAGTGGTACTTCAATAACTGTACAATATCTGGTATCTTCTTGTTAATTATATAAATTATTCTTTCGCTTATATTAAAATTATAAAGCTAATTTAATATAATATTTCCTCTTTAGAAGTATATACTGTATTAATAACAAAAATAGTTCCACGAGATTTCTAATTTTATAGAAAAATTAATTATCTTATTATCTTAGGTAACCTTAACGATAGAATTTATTACTTATTTAGTTATAAACTGATTAGACTAAAATAGCCAATCGTTTATAGAGTTAGACTCTTATTAAAATATATAATAGCAATAGGTAATATAGATAAAGAATCTGTTATAGGTTTCTTATGAAAATTTATTATTTTATATTAGATCGTAGAGAGTATTCTCTATTGCATTTAAATTAATTTATATTTATAATATAACTGTTATTTAATTGTAAAAAGATTTATAACAAAATAGGTTCATTCAATTGTTAGTAAGATATATATTGCTGACGAGTTGTGAAGATATTATATAATAGACTTTATAGTATAGATGTAATATTTTAAATTATTTCGCATAATAAACTGCTCGTGAAGGCCAACTTCCAGCCCTATTAGTCTAGATAAGGATCTAGAGTTGTATTGCTATCTTATAAATAGTTTTAAGTAATTTAATCTTATATATAAAATAATAATAATCTGAATTAAATAGGAAATCTCTATTAAAATACTAAATTAGCTGTATCTTTTGACAAGCCACTAACAGTTTTAACCAGAACTCGTATAGAGACGCCGCCATTAAAGATATTAAATTGGTAAATATTGTTGAATCAAAGTGGTTAAAGTATTGTTAACGCAAAAGATGATTGCCTTTAGAGGAAAGAATGAGAGAAAGGGGGGGAAAGAGAGAGAAGGGGGGGGGAAAGAAAGTGAGAAACAAAAGGCAATCCTGGACAGCTGCTGGCTTGATATATCTAGATATATTATGTGTCTACTAACTTATATCCAGTGTTGCCGCGGTAAGCTACAGAACCCTAATAATAATTTGGGTATTAAGCCTACTTGAGCTGGAATAACTAATTAGCAGGTTAGTAAATGGGCAATTATATAGACTCGAAATATCTATGCCTTTATTCCAGTTAATAATAAGTGCGAGACAATATCTTCCGAATAATATTCTTATATTATTAAATATCTAACGGAAGTTTAAAAAGAGATAAATAATTTTTTTTTTACTTCGGATAGTTTGAGTATTAATTGTTTTACTAAATAAAACTAATTATAATAAATTAATATAAATCTTTACTTATTCTAGATTCTTACGATAGCTAATAGTGAATTCAGAAATCTATAGAGCTTTTTCGGTTATAAGTTGTTCTACTTATAAGTATTAAGCCTATCTGGAATTAGATAACCGATGCATACAATTATATCATCTACAATATGCTCTTATTGACGTTCACTCCTTGAGAGCGGTAGATTTAGATCTTTATTAACTAATGATAGTTACTACATTAGAATAGGAGGATATTATTAATTTAGTCTTTCCTAAAATGAGAAGATGTAGCGGAGATACGCAGATACTTGTCTCTGAAATTTTTTATATAACTCTCTTGATCTTCTATCTTGGAGCTTAAAATAAAATATAAAATATTAAGTATTACGCTCCGTTATTTTATCTCCAGATCTATTATATCTATTCAAAGTTTACAGATATATTGTAGACTATATAGTTGTATTAGACTTCTTTTGGGAGTTCGTTATATAGATAACTAAGCTAAATCTGTCTTTTCTATATATCTTATTTATTAAAGAAATACAGATTAAGCTTAATATTCTCTAAAAGTAATTAAATAAATTGTAAAATCAAAAACATTAATATAAACTTAATATTTTCTAAACTATTAATATAACTACGGATTCCCGCACTATCGTTCTAAGCATAGTATTAGCTTCTTATAGCAGTGTAGCGATAACTTGAGCGCTATGTATTTGTTTTTGCCAGAAGATAGTATCCCGATTTATACCAGTTGAAGGGCTGGAACTGTACTGAAAAGATAGAATTATATATAGCATTCTAGACACTAGAATAGGATAATCGCGTCCGTTTAGCCGGAAACATCATAAGTCCAAAGAAAGTTTTAAGCTGATTGTAAGCTAACGTAATTAGTATCTAATATATAGTAATTTATTGAGAACAATAAAGCTATCGCCAGCTTCTCAAAAAATTAGATACAGTATATAGATTTATAATAGTCTGACTTAGCAATTAGCAATATAGAATGGAACTTTAGCGATGCCGGCTCTAAGTAGATATTCTCTTTAATTAATAGAGGAAACGCTTTTTTTATATTGCCATTAATTTCTACATATATATTAGGTTATTGAGCGATTTTGACAGAGCTCTACTATCTAATAGATATTATCGCCTCCTACTAAAAATAGTATAGTGGCTGGTCCAGAGAAATCTCGATAAGTGTATTATCTAGATAGATTATATTATTTATTTTATCTTTTCTATTATTTTCTAACTTAAAAATATACAGATATACAGTTTATTTATAGTAAGATCAGTGGCAATAAATGGCAATTAGGCTAATGTAAGAGACTAGGCTGTCTGGTTGACTGTGGTGACTTGTTGACTCCACGAATGCATGTTTCAGTCTTGGCCGGGCAAAGGGAGGCGTTAGTCATTTTTCATTAGACACAAAATAGTGGAAATCAAGGCATGGATCGTTGCGAGTGGGTAGATAGTTTTGGGTGGAAGCGGGTGAAGAGTTGTAATAATTGAACTTTGCTGCATTTTCAAGGTTTAAACTTATGCATCAGGGCCTAGGGGAAATAGAATAAGCAATATTTGATTCGCCACATAAATATATAGTAAGTAGTCACTTTTACTGATATCACAGAAAAAATACCCCAGAAGATTCGATTTTTTCATAGCCCGTCAATCAACATCTTATCTACGGTAAATACAGCTAGCTACGCGGCACCATATCGCTTCATTATAACCACAATTCTCAGCGTATTGGATGTCGCGGTTGCCCAGGTGAGCATCTTGACATTTGGACGGAGGTAGTATAATACTGTCCATACTGCCCATTATATGTCTCCGTATAACTACCCTAACCCGTGCGACCACTGCTAACAAACCCAACCCCTCCTAAGAATATTTTATCAAGACTATATCCATGTCAGATCATAGCTACGATGCTCTTAGATTATTAATGGCTATACTGATAGCGATAATATTATATTTAAATTGGCGTTTGTAATAAATGGTAAATAATCTATTATTCTTAATCTACAATTATATCGTAGGAGTGAATAATATAGCATAGTGTTATATATAGTTATTATCCGATATATTCTATTTAGTTAAAATTTCTGGTCTCTCTAGCAATAGCCTAATCACTTATATTATAGTAAAGAGAAGGAGTTAATTAAAAGAGAAATATCAGTCTTTCCGTATCTGAAAAGTGAGAGACGGCATAGATCTATCGTCTGAGGCCAAAGGCCCAGTACTTATTTATTGGATACCAGAGGCCCTAATACATCAGCTGGACTAGAGGACAGTGGCGGCGGCAGTGCAATATCTCCCATTTCCGGTTGTCTCTTAGGGGTTCTATAGAGCACATCTGGTTCTACCGAGGTATCTGATTGTGTGACTATTTCCCGCAGACGTGGACCTTCTATTAAGCCTATTAGACTCTGAGTAGCTGACACCTTATCTTTTTTAATGTGTTATTAGGGTAGGTTACTGTCTACCGCGTGTTCACCAATAAAAGGGCTCACGTCTGGAGTGTAATCTTGGTCCTTGTCCTAGATTATGAAACCAATATTATTTATAGCTTGATCTATATGCGACTCTGCCATAGATTAAAGAGATAAACTATACTAGAGCTCCTCTGCTACTTTAGTAGCCAGATAATTGGGCATCCAACACTCAAGCTAGGATTCTGGGACACTCCACCTACCCTGGTCTTGCGTCGATAACATTCCACACATGCCTTACCCTTTTTTAATTTCTTTGACTATCCTTGATTAACAAATCATAGAGCTAATAGTAAATAAAGGAAAAATATATCTTAATTTACTGTAAGACTAAAAAGGTAATTCTGGTTCTCTGATTCTTTAGATTAAATAAGATTAGTAAACTTCTGTTTTGGGAGACTGTATATCAGACGCTGACTAGTTAAAGTATCTATTTTGTTTTATAGCTATAAAGCTTTTGTGATCTGTAACAAAAAATGCTTTAAGAAGATATCAATTGTTAATATTTTGTAACAGATTTAATCTGCTCTATTATATTTTAAGATTGAAATTTAATATATATATAAATCCAGACTGTCAGGATTATGTGACTTTATATCTTATAGATAGATATGACAGACAGTAATTGCTTTGGCGATGTGTTATTTACCAGAGTACTTGATCTGCTCCAAAGAATGCCAGCGAATATTAGGTTTGCTCCTGGGCTTTTCGGAATTATGTCTACCGCCCTATGATGGACGAGTAGTGGATATCTGCAGGCCCTGTACGGCCACAGCCGTATCAGTGGGGACGGTACATGACCCATCCACGCGGCTGTCTTTCAACAGGCGCAAATATATACACTCCGCAGGGCTTTCTAAGCCATAGTATGGACCATAATGCGATAAATAAGATGATCATTGTATTTTGGTCCTGCCTTAGGGAGAAGGAGCTTTGCTACGTAGCTCCTCCCTTTGAGGTAATTATAATGCATGGTTGCGCGGTATGAGATAATAGGACAAGTATACCCTGTTAGAGGAAAATATTAAATCCCTCTGGCGAATATCCGGCAAGAACCACGGAGTTAATACTGCTTTCGTATAGTAATGTCTGTTTTGGCGCGTTCGAGATCAGTGATCAACCCATATTCGTACCTCCTGCTTACTCTGTAGTTTCCCCGAAAAGGGTTGGGGGTGCTGCCATCCTAGCTCCAGCATGAGAAAATCAAATCGAGTCCGCCACGGGTATGGTTGAAAGCCACGACCGGCGAGCGTCTTCCCTCTATTTTGCCTGGGTTTCTACTCTACCCACGTACAAGCTATATTAAATGCCTAATAAGCGACATGGCATGGATTCCTTGCTGGTCACGGATCTAGACAGAAGACCCAGCATTGTTACTGGCGGCCTCAGGTCAATCGTTCAATATCGCTTGAGTTCAAGAAGACCTTATGGGTCAGCTGATGACCAGCCACACTGGATATAGCTGCAGCCAGATAAACGGAGACCTCTATTGAACCGGCAGGAAATTATTCTAGTCTCGTGCCGCCTTCATAAAATAGGTTTAGAAAATGGCGGATCCTAGTGCTTCAATATGATTCTAGTAAGGTATTCGAGGTGCAAACCTCTGCGATTAGGCGGAATCGCGGCTCCAACAAAAAGCTAACGGAATATGGACAAAAAGAACGGCATTCTATATCCTAATTTCAGCAAAATAGAAGGCTATCTAGGATTATATTATCGGTCTCTTTAAAAGGAAACTTGATAATTGTTAATTTGTTTCTGATTATCTCCCGTTAGTCCCTTATTCCCGAGATACATAGAAAGAGCTATAGAGTGTGGGAATTGAATAATATAGATACACTTCTGTAAAACTGTCAGATTCGCTTATAGTTTTAAATATATAGATTTGGTATTTGTTAAGTTAAAGCTAAGAAAATAGTTCTATTAGTAATTTTAATAATAATTTATCTCTGATCGAACAAGATTCAGAATAATCTATTATCTTAATCTAGAAATTATATTATTTATATTTATTTTTTAAAAAGCTTACTAGACTCTTTAGATCCAGAAGTTTTCCATTAATAATATAACAAGGCTCTCTACGACAGAGACTAGCCCTTCTCGTATTATTGTGATCGTGGTCCTGACCGGATATATATGCGTGTAGATAATAATAATTTAGAAATTAAAAGAAGGAGGCTAAGGATATATATAATTTATTTTAATAAGTTTGGATCCTAAAGAATATTTAACTACTTAATATTACTAAAATACTTTTCGCTCAAATGCTCGTTCGAGCAGTCAGCAGATATTATCTTGTAACTGTATGTCTAAATGTGTTACTTATATATTAAGGAATCATGAGATAGAACCTTTTATCTTAAACAGATCCGATAGATACTAGAACAGTTTAAACTTTAATACAGAGATAATTATAAATAATAATGTTAAGCTTAAATTATTTATAAAGTAAAACCTACAAGCCCCTTTATACTATAAATTCCTAAGCATAGGTGATATGATACGGGCCCTAGAGCACCTATAACGCCCAATGATAGAGAAGTTAGATAATAGCTATAAAGACAACAGTTACATTATTTGATCTAATAAGATAGCTAAACGTACATTTATCCGGACAGTTAGTCTAAGAATACTGCCTAAAACGCGATAAAGTTAACTATACAAAGAAAATATATTTCTCTTTAATAATTTTAACAAATCTTACATAATATTAGTTCTATTCTCCGACTAATTCTACTTCTCTAGCCATCACGTTAATTATAGAATATAATAGATAATCAGACATTTTCTATTATCTAACAGTATGTCTAACGCTCTCTAGATCAATCTCATATATTATACGATTATTCTTACTTCTTTTGAATATATTTATATTATAAGAAGCTACATACCTCTTATAGAAATGTGATAAGCTCTCAGTAAAACGTAATAAGCTACTCTCGGAAACCATTAAAAAACTCTGCAGATATTAGATGCTTTATAAAATTAGAGTAGATATTATAAAAGCAGAGCTTAGCTAATAACTATCTCTATAGAAAATATATAAGTTACTAAAAGCGTATTTATATACTAAACCATAGCGCTTATGCTATATTAAAGGATTTTATATAAAACTATCTATTGATTTTGCTAGTAATAACTATTGATTTGCTTTATCTTGACTCTAAAATATCAATGTTTTAGTTTCCTATAGGATATAAAATCTTAGTTTAATATATATCTTACACGTCAAATTCTAAAATCTCTAATAGATATAAATTTATTCAAACTATCACAAGAGGTTCTTCTGTCTATTATAAAAAAGATTAATAATTTTATAGATCTTCTATTATTGTACCGTATCAGCAAAATACTTTTACAGATTATATTTAATATTCTTTACTAATTTAATATCTAACAAAAAGATAATTCGGCATTACTTTAGACTATAAATAAAGACAAGATTACAATCATTTAGGTACTGTTAAATTACAGTGCTAATATAAATACTAAAGATAATAAAAGATAATTATCTCTATCCCTAACAGTACAGAACAGTCATTCCAGAACTGTAAAACTACTACTTATATAAAATAATCTAGATCTGTTATCTTACAATTACTATTTTTAATCAGCCGCGTTATACGAAGCCGCAAAGGCCAGCTATCTTTCTATAGTTAACTTGTTACTCGGTAACAAGAACATCAATATAAATATTATAGATAAAGATAGAAGGATGTCCTTATAATAGGTGACCTATTCCTAATATAAAACAGTAGCGGAGAGACTACTAACGGTAGATAGAATTAACATAAATATATATAATTACTAATCTGAATTATTAAGCCAGCTCTTTAAGTTCTTTGCTTCTCTCTATCATCTTATCTATTGAGAAGATAATACTATTTCTCTAATAAACTTATTTATCTAGAAAGAAGGACTAGATCCGAATATAGAGAATAAATAACGGGAAATGCCACTTTAGTTAATAGCTAAGAAGAAAGACATCACAATCATAGATATGCTGTTATCTTACCGAGATATTAATATAAACATCTTTAATAGATTAGACCACTCTCCGCTCTGAACTGCCACACTCTCCGGCCATATAGAGGTTGTTAGAGGGCTCCTTATCCTCTCTATAACAGACTAGAATCAGACCTTAGTGTTTAATAAATTACTATTAATAATCATTCTCCAATCCGATCATCTGAATGTAATTAAAACGCTACTTAGCGGCCAAATAAATGTTACACTATATAAATCTAAAGAGACGTTTGGTTTTTCTCAAGCAAAAAAAAAAGAGATATAGTAAAATTATTAATAACATCCTTTATTAGAGCGGCAATACGCAAATAAAGTAAGAAGTATATTAATTAGTAAACTTATTTATTTAAAAAGAGAGACTAGATCCAAATATAAAGAATAAGCAACAGAGAACATCACTCTAATTAGTAGCTAAAAAGAGAGATATTATAGTTATAAATCTGCTATTATCTTATCAAAATACTCACATGAACGCTGTTAATAGTTTAGGCCAGACTCTACTTTAGATTATCGCACACTATAGCCATATAGAGGTCGTTAAAAGGCTCCTTACTCTTCCCACAATAGACTAGAATCGGACCAAAGTATACAATATATTACCACTATTAATCGCCCTCCAATCAGGTTATTTAGATATAGCTAAAGAATTACTACAACAAAACGACCGAGCAAGAGTCATACTACTTGAACCTATAGGGACGTTCGGATTTTCTCGGGCGGAAATGAAGACATACAGTAAAATTGAATTTAAGTAGACTGACAAGCTCACAATTCAGCCAAGT
>JANFQY010000338.1:0-31800 GCA_025592935.1 Aspergillus ostianus | reverse complement strand
TACGGAAACGCCCTCCAGGCTGCTTGCTGTAACGGACATGAGAAGATTGTGCAGCTACTGCTTGGCCGTGGAGCTGATGTCAATGTCCAAGGAGATGAGTATAGAAATGCCTTTCAGGCTGCTTGCTCTAGGGGTAATAAGAACATTGTGCAACTATTGCTTAACTATGGAGCTGATGTCAATGTTCAAGGGGGCTGGTATGGAACCGTCCTCCAAGCAGCTTGCTGTAACAGACATGAGAAGATTGTGCAACTACTGCTTGACTATGGAGCTGATGTTAATATCCAAGGAGGCGAGTATAGAAATGCCCTCCAGGCTGCTTGCTCTATGGGAGATGAGAAGATTGTACAACTACTGCTTGACTATGGAGCTGATATCAATGCCCAAGAGAGCCACAGTGGAAATGCCCTCCAGACTGCTTGCTCTATGAGATATAACAACGAGAAGATTGTGCAACTGCTGCTTGACTATGGAGCTGATGTTAATACGCAAGGGGGCAAGTATGGAAATGCCCTCCAGGCTGCTTGCTCTACAAGATATGAGAAGATTGTGCAGCTACTGCTTGACTATGGAGCTGATATCAATGCCCAAGGAGGCTGGTATGGAAACGCCCTCCAGGCTGCTTGCTCTATGGAATATAACGAGAAGATTGTACAACTGCTGCTTAACTATGGAGCTGATGTTAATATGCAAGGGGGCAAGTATGGAAATGCCCTCCAGGCTGCTTGCTCTATAGGATATGAGAAGATTGTGCAGCTACTGCTTGACTATGGAGCTGATATCAATGCCCAAGGGAGCCACAGTGGAAACGCCCTCCAAGCTGCTAGCTCTAAGGGGCATGAGAAGATTGTGCAGCTACTGCTTAACCGTGGAGCTGAACTCCCTAGTCATTTTTCTACTGACCCGACACCGTCCTATCTTCGCCGTTCCAAAAGGCGCAAATTTGTATCAGGGGTTCCAGACAGTACGTGATCTGTCCGATTTGGACTACCTGGACATCACAATATTGGAGCCTTTTCATTTCTCCCCAGAGATTCAGCGTTGCTGTAGATTGCTTAATGCCTCAAGTGTACATCAGAATCCTGCTATAGTTTACGGACCTAGTTGTGTCAGCAAGAACTGAAGTGTAAGCTATTTTATATTAACAACTCCAAAAGCCTCCGCTCATAGTTTGGACCATGTCATTATTGCAAGCGGTACTGGGTAGCTGGGTAGACGTCAACAAATCCTGATTCCGTTCAATTTTATAGGCATCGTACAGAAGAAGAAGAAGAAGAAGAAAAAAAGACGATGAAGATACTGGTGTCATATGATGACCCCCGCCGTTGGCGATACGCAGCACCTCTTTACCTCCCCCTCTCCCCAGATGTTTCTTACATACCTTGAACCATTGCTTTACTGAGGAACCTGCATTCTCCTCAAGGACTATGTTGACCTAATTGTCTGGTGCTCCTTTCTGCCCCCCCTTCCGTGTTGTGCGACTTCGAACATCTGGGGACGCTCGTGCAAAGTTCAGTATAGTGCCTAGGGTGCTTCTGTCCTGTCCTGTACTGTCCAGCATCTTGTACCGTACCTTCCTTATCTTATTGTCCTCCTAACAGGCTTTGAATGTTGCTGAATGTGCCTCCCATATTCCTCCGTAGTGTTGACTTAGGCGTCTAAGTCTCAAGCAGTCTACCAGCATGTGGACTACCGCCTCTTGAGCACCACATAACTGCAAGCTTCTGATGGACCAGCGTATCTCCAATTCTGCCATGCCCAGGCTTGAGAGTTTCAGAGTTAGCTGTTCGAAATATTCCAAAGATGATCTCCTGCATTCGTCAGCAACACTCCCGGAATTTTGATTGTTTTGCTCGTTCCAACTCGGGAAAGTTCTCCATTGGACCTATCTCCAACAGAATCAGAAGGGCCGCTAACCGGAGCACGACTGCATCAGGTGGAAAGAAATAGGCGTCAGCTTCCAGCCCAGCAGAGATACTCTGCCGTCAAAAACATGCCTCTGCGTTTTGGTGAGGGGTGGCATAGAAAAAGAGGGGTGATGAGCAATGAGGGATTCGATTCTTGGCATAGAGCAGGAAGATATCTACAATGTGAACGAAAGTGAATATATGTATATTGGGTAATTTTAAGTAATTTCAAAATATATGCCAAGTTTTAGTATATACACTTACAAAATAAACATATAAGATATTCGAGTATACGAAAGTAGTAGTTTATATGGAATCCAGGCGGCCGATTCGCTTATGAAATACGTTAGGTAACTAAGTTAACTAAACCATGGTTAGGTTGCCCCCATAAACCAAATTATACAAACTTTTGCCGGGGACTGTACGCGCAGCTGACATAGGACGATCATGCTCAAAAGCAACCCTCCATACCGGAGCCACCGTGTCACACAATAAAATTATATAAGAAAAGCGATTTACTATGCGGGAAAGGGACATGGAAATTAATTTTCGTTGTGGGGTTGTCATATTGGCCTGCCATGATTGATCCAATCCGGAACGGCGTTTCTCTCGCCAGATCGCTTGGCAGTAACGAGCCCCCGTATAAGCCAACTTGAGGCTACTTCCATTATCCCGGCATCATAATGCCGTCAGATCACGATCGTGCCCTGGGCATTATCTGGGGAGCTTGTGTTGGGGATGCCCTTGGAGGACCTGTGCAGTTCACGAAGAGAGGGTTTTTCGACCGCATCACCGGTCTGGAATACGTGAGGCCGTTTCACAAGCCTGCGGGGTATGTATGGCGACTCTTGCGGGGTTTGATCCCGTAAACAAGGAATAATAAGAATCAACCAACTGATTCCACCACACAGATCATATTCCGACGATGGGGCCATGACGCTCGCCCTGGCGCAATCCTTCATCGACGCAAACGGGTCCTACGACCACGTCGCCTCGATTCAATATTTCCTTGACTGGCATTTCGATGGCCGTTTCAGCACGTCCGCCTACGCGTGGGACGTCGGCGGATCAACTCGACATGCCCTGTGTATTTGGAATGAGGGCTGGGAAACTGCCCGCCTAGATGATATTCCGTCGGTCCAGAGAAAGGTGGAAAACGCTCTGGATCTCGACTCCTGTAGTGGAAATGGAAGTTTGATGCGCATTTCCTCCATCGGGTTGATCATGGCTGCTGATATCCAGGAGGCCATAGTGGCCGCCAGGAATCAGAGTAGGATCACTCATCCTGCTGCCGCTTGTGTTGACGCATGCGTCTTGTATACAGAGTTAATGGCGCGTGCTAGGAGAGGTTAGTGTTGTTTTTGTTTTTGGTTTTTGACGCGGCGCATTCTAGCTTCGAATTTAGCTCATGTCATATAGGTCAGACAAAAACAGAATTAGCCATGGCCATTGTAGGATTTTCTCCCGCCCATCCCACGATGGCAGATCGATTGTCCAAATACCCATCCCTCCGGGACTGGGAGGAACAGACTGACGCGAGCCTTCGCAGTAGTGGATGGGTGATTGATACGCTCGAGGTGGCCCTCTGGGGACTGTTCAAATTCGACAGTTGGAAAGACGGCGCTTTGGCCGTTGTGAACCTGGGGGGTGATGCCGACACTGCTGGGGTCGTGTACGGGGCCCTCGCTGGTGCTTTATACGGGTTTGACCAAATCCCACCCGAGTGGGTGGATGGTATGCAGAATAAGGATCTGATTGAATCCGTCGCAGAAGGAGTTAGCAGGCTCCTCTCTCAGCAATCAATATGATCTGGATATTGGGTGTGTCTGCTTTTATATCTACAGAGATTTTACTGGCTTTGATGCTTCTCGTGAAATGACAGAGATGCGCCGTACATACTCAACGTGCCCCTGCCGGCCCTTTCAGCAGCTTATTTTGTCTGACCCAGAAGAGGACCCTGGCATCTAGTGTCGATCATTCCTTGTCCTACCTTCTTTGTCTTTTCGGATGCGCGCCAGTGCCGGCCCCAAAAATATAAACGACGTCGCCGTACCTGTTATCGTCTAGGCTAATCAGACAAACTTGAGAGATGGCTGAATGTGATATGAACTGGTCTTTGATCTCAGCCAGATAAATGTTTTCTTTTTTTTCTCCTCTTAACTGTCGCTTGTTAGTCCGTCTCATAGTTACTTGCAGCCATTGCTTAGTTAATCCCGCACTTTAACAAATGCAATTCAACAGGTGGGAAATAATATCACTGTTTACCCGTATCGGGTTACCTGATATTTCATAGTTCTAGGAGTCATCAGTTTACCAACTAGGGGAGGCTCCTATACTGGTATAGCAATCCGTTCGCCGTGGGAGACAGCAGTGGTAGCCCTAATGGAAAACATCTCACGCCTTCACGTTGCCGCTGATGTTTTTGGGGATTGGTTAACAATAACAAGTACCTGCTCGGCAGTGATGGTACGGGCGCAATTAGCTATTCACCCAGGACTGCCTTGCGATAGCATACATGCACAGTCGGCCAACCTTGTCCGAACCTCTATGATAAGTCGATCAAGTACTCTATTTCATTGGACGGACAATCCCCATTGGGAGCGGGTAAGATCCAGTTCCGAAACGAAAATGCATGACAGCTCCTACTTAAGCAGAAACCTGTGTATGGGGCTGTCGCGGAATGATTCGGCTGAAATGAGACATGATCATCTATCCCGGTGGTTTAGTGAGACTCTATCCACAGGATGGTAGAGGCTCGCTCGATGGGGCGTTCTCTAAGGTGCACTGCACTACTAACTTGTCTAACCTCTCTTTACCTTGTGGCTCTACAAGATAGAATCAGAAAAGCCCCACTTAAATTATAACCCCCGAAACTTCAGCCTTTACTTCGCGTGGCGTAGGCTTCTATTTCCGCCGTCCATCAGGTGTTGGAGAAACTGGAGAGTCAGAAAAACGGAACCCTTCAACCTTTTAACCCCTGTGTGACGGTACGAATCCTCAGAACCACACTTCAGCCAATCAAATAGATACTGATTCATGGCCGTCTGGCTGTGGGGAGGAATATGATGAGTGGCTGAGAGACGGTGCAACGGATGCAGGTAAGTACAGATGCATGTACACGTAACATACACACGACTTTACCACCTTTGTCGAGTTTTCAGCTGTCACAACTCATGTGTCATAAGGATTCCATACAAGACAACTCCCAGCACACGGATTCTAACTATATTTTCGAGGAGGTTTGTGAGGACCAGATAATAGTTAACTTCCGGTAGCAAAGCAGAAAGCTAGTGTTCCGTAGCATCCTGCTTTCGGGAATGGCTACCTTGTTTAGGCGGGCATTGACTGGTTCAATCAGAGGTAGGGTGCGGAGTATACCATCACGCTGATAGCAAGCAACTTAACCTCCAGTAGTCCCTACCAGGCGAAGATGGCAACACATTGATGGTGGAAATCTCGCCTCGTGCTGCAGAGGTAGGTTCATTGATTGGATTTTTTTGTTCGTTTCGAATACAATGCGCGAACATGATCATGGTGGCTATAATGTGCTGAGACGGGAAATGCCCTACCTGCCCTGTGGCCAGGACTCCGGAAAAGCATCCCCAAATGGTTGGGAAACTGCCAAAGTTGCCCGCGATAAGAGCCCCAACTTGGATGAAACAAACACATACGACCATAGGGTGTGGAGAACAGGGCTTCCCGTCCGCTCAGCCGTACTTAAACCACACGCCGGCCGGTTAGTAGTTGGGTGGGTGACCACCAGCGAATCCCGGCTGTTGTATGTTTTTTTTATTATCTTTTGATACTCTTACTGTCTGTTGTTGATTGATTATTGTTTTAAAACACTCTCCCAACAATATACATGTTTATAAAACACCAGCTAATCATCTCCATCACAGCGTCTCCGTGAAATCACCGACCCGTCCTCCTGTAGTCCCTACCATGATAATTACAACTGCAGCTGCCTATCAGATATGCATCTAGTGGTGGTCATAGCAGCGTGGGACTTTTTAACGTTCACTACCAACCCTTAAGTGCGCTCTAAGGACCAGGAGGACGGGGAGAATAGTCAAAAACCATGTGCAACTAACTATCGCTCAGGGTTAGGGCACTTTGGGTTGGGAACATAGTACCGCAGTTGAATGATTCCACACGAAGCATTCCACAGATTATCACGAATATTTGAATTGCTTTTGGAGATTGTTGCTCCGTGATGCCTCTTCCTCAACATTCACTGTACACTTTTGGGCGACAGTCCCGGAATGACTCGGTTCCACACTGCTTCACCTTTAGTCAGAGCATGTGTCATTGGGCTATCAAGGTTGGAACAGACTCCCCATACATGGGTGCATTCAGGCCTGATAACCCCATCGTACCCTTTGTTTCATTGGGGAGGTTAGTATGGCGCTGTAGCAATCTCGGAGATACTGTACTGCGTACATGTTATTCACTGCAAGGGGTCGTCATACCACCACCGTCTAATGTAGTCATGCATTCTGACAATTAGGAAGGAGGCAACCCATTAAGTCAAAGCGTTAGATACTTTCTAGAGCGACTTGCAGGCCGCTCGGGCCTCTTCAAGCCCTTTCCACCATATGCACCTCCAATGGATGGATTGGTTGGTATTTTGCGAATAGGGAACGATCTCACCACAGGAAGAAAAGTTCACTCGAACATATGAGACAGCTTGTGTGTGCAGTAGCAGTACCACCCCGGCACTACGACCCCTCGTAGCTCACCTTCCCCGCTTTGTCCAGACAGTGTAGCCGGAGGTGACGTCGCCCAGGGATTATGTAAGAATATGTGGTCATTCGAATCACCAGTCTGGAAAGATCAGAAGAGGAGTACACCCATGAAGCGTGCTGCAAAATTTCACTCATGTCTGTGATTCGTACACGAGAAAGTCTCTCAGTCTTGATAGCGTGGCTTGGTCAAGGGTAGGGTGTCAATGCATATGGAGAGTTGGGCACGCCCACACATTAAAGAATCTCTGCCGTTAGGATACCTAGTCACCTGGTTCAATAACTTAATACCATTGGGAAATACCACGCCCTGTGCGCCCAATATCGTATACCTAACTTTACGCTCTTACCTTTTGCCGAGAGATATACCAATGCAATGCAACCACCCATACTAAACATCAACGGACAGTGCTAACTAGATACGCATCAAACTAATGCATGAATAGATTTCTCCTCTTTCTCTCCAGCCCCTACTATTGAAGTGTTATCTGTTCTTTTTCTGGCAGACGGGGAACTAATCATCTATATCAATGAGCTTTGTCCCAGTGCAAATATAGCTTCATTCAATATCCACTTACCATCATACATTCTTCCTTGCTCCAAATTTAGTTTTATCTATTCTATTGACCTTTTTTATCTTCTAAGAATCATGGACAACGCTGCTCTTCGTAAACGCTATTCTATTCAGGAACTCGAGCGCCTGCATGACAGCGGAAATACCGAACCTTTAGACAAAGTTATCAGAGCTTTCGCATATATCCAGGGCCTTGACGCAGACAACCAAAACTCGTTCCAAGTCATAGCTGGATACCACGGCCTGTCATTTCACGACGGTCCAGGTTATGAAAGAGGCGACTATTGGTGGGGAGGTTACTGCTTCCACGACAATGTGCTCTTCCCAACCTGGCATCGAGCTTACCTGCTTCGTCTGGAAAAGGCTCTTCAGACTGCTCCTAAGTGCGAGGATGTAATGCTTCCATTCTGGGACGAGTGTGACGGGCTTTACTTCGAGGACGATGGCAGTATACATCGCGATTACGGTACTTATGCTGTCCCACGCACCTTCACCGAGCCCGATTACACGCTGGACGGGCAGACAATACCGAATCCTCTTTTTTCCTTCAGGTTGCGAGGGGCCATCGCAAACTTCGTCGATCCAGAGAATGCTCTATACAGTAAACCAGAGGGCTACGAAACCGTGCGCTATCCTTTTTCTGGCTTGGTGGGGGAAGAAGCACATCGCCAGGATACCATTAGTCACAATGAGCAGTACAGACGAATGGGACAATCTCTTCTAAAAAAAAACGTGGATAATTGGCTCAGAACCGGCCCGACAAATATACCCCCAATGCATGGCGATGCACGGCCTCCAAAGGACATAACCTCTGTATTTCAGCGATACAGACAGTGCCTAGAGACTGAAACGTACACCTTATTCTCCAACACAACCTCCCAGAATAAGAAGATGGAGATGCTTTGCAGGAAGGAAAACAAGGGGGCAACTATCATGTCGATAGAAAGCCCCCACAACGCCATGCATCTAGCTGTTGGTGGATTCTTCCAGGCTGGAGTTATGAATGCCAATGAGATTTCCAATGCCAATGGCGATATGGGTGATAACGAGACTGCCAGTTTTGACCCAATCTTCTTTTTTCACCATTGCTTTGTCGACTACGTTTTCTGGCAGTGGCAAAGACGGTGGAGGGCTACGGATACCCTGACAATTGATGAAGATGACCCTGGAGCTAAGATCCCGAAGGGTGGTATCCGCAATTTAGAGGAGGGTACATCAGTAAACATGGACACCCAATTGGAGCCATTCAGAAATGGTGAGCGTTGGTACACATCCAATGACCTGGTGAATATCGAAAATCTTGGCTATACCTATGGAGAAGGGTCTCTAGACATTCGACAAGGTTATTGGGTGGAAAGATTAGAGTGGACGAGTCATGGCATTCCCCCAACCCCCATCCAACAAGTGGTGAGGGTGTCAGGAGTGTATCGTCATCTATACGAGGGGTCTTTCGTCATACGCACATATGCCCGTGGTCCAGGGAGGGGGCGTGAAATTGAAATTGGACGTGAGCCCATACTAAGCCGATGGAACATTTCGAGGTGTCGGAACTGCCAGAATCACTTGGAGGCCATCTCAATGATACCACTCGACCAAGAAATGCTTGATTTGCTTCTAGGTAATGATTGGGAAACTGAAAGGCGAACAGTTGACCGAATCACCTACAGAGTTTACATTCAACGCACCACGCGGCGCTGGCTAGGAGATCGGGAGGAGTCGCGTTCCCTCCAAGTGGAACATTTGCTTTGTAATGCATCTAACCCAGAGCCGGGTATTCCACCAAGGACTCTGCGACCAGTTTCCTTTGATGGTAGAGTGACGTACGTCAGTGACTGAAATCCACGAGTGACCGGCTTGCGAGGTTGACCAGTTGCTCTGTGACAATGATAGTATAATATAAATAGTAGTTCAGAGGTTTATATCAATCTACAAAGTACACTGCCCCCAAAGATTCTCTGGTGGAGCCGAAGACTCTAGAAAAGCCCGTATGGCGGCCTTATTGGTGGGTTCATCGGCGGTCAGAACATGTCGAACGTTTGTGGAAGCAGGTGGATAGGCCTGAGTAATAATTGAAAAGAGCGCTGTATCCAGGAAGACAAAAGTAAGGTTTCTTTTAGTAGCAAATTCCAAATTCGCGGAATGTGAACGGATCCATGACCACTTTGCGAAGTACGATAACGAATGTAACTCCGGCAGTTGGGGGGGGGGGGGGGGTGGAGGGGCGGGGGTTTAAAAATCTTATATAGACATAGATTAAAATCAGAATTATTGATTACCGCCATGCGGTCTCTGGGTTGCAAATTAAAATGAAGAGTTGATTACGGAATATAACAGGCTTCTTTCAGTAATCTGCATAGGTTTAGGCTTGCTACCGAGGCGTAGAGGATATAACTGTGAAATCCACTACTCCAGTCTCGAGAGAAGGCGCATTTCTCTTTATCCGCGACTGTATGGCTAGAAATAGGGATATTAACTAAATCCTAATTATTATTAAGAGCATTCTGGTCTGTCAGAATATACTTCGAACCAATATTACACAGTATGTCTAGAAAACGTAGCTCGGGTGTTAATGAGTCGATAGATATATAGGTTAGACTATCTCGAAGAACAGTTAGCTGGGTAATTATTATACTAGAGTCAATACCTTCTAAGATACAAACGGCAAAACCCCTGTCATGGATCCACTCCGTAAGTTATCCGTCTTGGCCTTTATTTGCTGCGTTTTCCGTCATCCATCATTCTCTACAATATAGCAAAGAACAACATCAGCCCGCATATCCGATGGCTCTCAGTCAGGCCGGAAGGCGCTATGGTTCTTGGGGGCACTGAATTCTCTCAAAATTTATGGCGTGATCTAAAAGCTATACCTCTAAGTTGCTATACCTCTAAGTTGCTATCAATTAGTTTGTATCATGACATCCGGACAGCTCCTCGGTAAGGCACCCATGGCGATTGCATCGCCGCCGTAGCAGGCACGCGAATGGTTCATTAGGTCTTGATAGCCGTCTACAGGGTCCGCTAATCTGCTGCGTTAGCCGATATCTTGTTACCTTTCCTTACCCTGGGAGTTTATGAGTTTTCGAAAATATTCTCCAGGGGTATGGGATAAAATACCAAGATATTGAGGGCGGTGAAGAAGACTGGAGATCCACGTAACCCTTCATTTCAATAGATTGATTCTTCCGAATTTGCCAAATCTCCGAAATGAACTGAATTGGGTTCGAGTTCCGTCTATGGCCCCTGGGATTTCAGTGAGCCCTACCCGTCTGGGTCCTGCTCCACCCGTAGGACCCGTTTTCCGTACGGGGTATATATCAAGAACGAGATTTCTACCAAATCGAATGCCCTAGCGTTCTATAGCCCGACTCTTTACCTCACCTATTCATTCTCTCCTCAGACTCACAATGCAAACAATGCCCACGGCGTTAGCTTCGGTTATCATGTCCATGTTGCTGCCGACTGCTTCTGCCTCGTCTGCAAGCGATATCCAACCCCGAGCAGATGGTCTTCAATACGTCGGAGTTGACTGGTCTTCTGTTCTCGTCGAGGAACGTGACCATGGCGTCGTCTACAAGAATGCACAGTCGGTCGAGATGCCTCTGGAGAACATTCTTGTAGAAGCCGGCGTCAACATGGTTCGCCAGCGTGTTTGGACGGTGGACGGCGACTACGGAGTGCAATACAATCTTGAACTGGCACGACGGGCGAACAAAACAGGCTTGATGTTTGGCCTCAACATCCACTACAGCGATACATGGACCAACCCAACCCTCCAAGCCATTCCGTCTGGCTGGCCGCATGACATTGACTCTCTCGAGAAGCAACTGTACAACTATACAGCCGAAGTATGTGAGACCTTTGCCGCAGAGGGTCTTTATCCCGAGACGATTACCATCGGAAACGAGATCCCATCGGGCTTTCTCTGGCCAACCGGATACATTGAAAACCCAGAGAACCTTGCCCGACTCCTACATAGCGCTGCCAAGGCGGTTCGAGATTCATCGCTGGGAGGCCAGACAAAGGTCGTGACCCACCTTGCCCATGGATACAACGTTGAACTACAACATTGGTTCTACGACCTGGTATTGGACACTGATTTCCTGTCTGTCAGCGACTGGGATGTCATCGCCGTCTCGTTCTATCCATTCTGGGGAGAAGGTGCCACGATGGACGCATTGACTACGAGTCTCACGAGCTTGTCAACGAAGTATAACAAAGAAGTTCAGGTGGTGGAGACAAACTGGCCGACACAATGCACCAACCCGGAGTATCCGTTCCCTGAAGACCAGCTCGATATCCCATTAAACCCGGCAGGTCAGATTGAGTATCTCCAGCGTCTGTCTTCTACACTCAAGGCGATACCGGGTGCAACTGGTCTTAACTACTGGGAGCCGGCGTGGATCAATAATGCTGGTTTGGGGTCTTCCTGCGAGAAAAACATCATGTTTGACCCCAGTGGCCAGGCGTATGACAGCTTGTCTGTTTTTGGATCTCTCTAGTATGGTGGATATTGATATCTGTTTATAGGTGGATGTGATGGTTTGGATATCTTATTTCATGGAGTGGTATCTCACTGCGTCCTGAGTATTTGGCTTTTCTTAATGTACAGGAGTAGTAATTGTCACCTTATTTACTCTTGCTGGGATTCTTTTTCCACTTAGACTCTTAGGCTGTTCAATATGTGTCACAGAACCTCCATCACCTAAATTTACGGCGGCCGTCCAAAAGATGATAATAATAAAGATATGGTCGTGTCAGATAAATCGCTAGCAGTGGCCAGCTGGTAGTCATGACTGTCGGGCGCCTGGTAGCTGGTTTGGGTGTTGGCTTCGAATCTGCGGTCATCATCCTCTACATATCCGAGGTTTCGCCCAAGAAGATCCGTGGCGCTGTTGTTTCTGCTTATCAATTCTCCATGTAGGCCTTCATACGAAGCAGTGCCCTTCTCTAGCCCATACTGACGCATGATTCACAGCACAATTGGGATGCTAATAGCAAACTGCGTGGTTTACGGGAGCCAGGACAGAGACGATACTGGCTCTTACCGTATCCCAATCGGAATTCAATTTGCCTGGGCCGCCATACTTGCCACCGCTTTGTTCCTCCTGCGTACCGTCCTCCTCTCACCCCCTTTTCGGTCTACCCAATAATGCTGACTGTAACTTGTAGCTGAATCAGCCCGGTACTTTGTTAAGAAAGGCAAGCTGGATGACGCAGCCAAGTCTCTCTCTTTCATTCGAGAGCAGCCTGTCACCTCCGAGTACATCCGTAATGAGCTTGCAGAGATCGTGGCCAATCATGAGTACGAGTCTCTTGTCAGTCCTGAGAAAGGGTATATCAACTCCTGGGTGGTCTGCTTCAAGGGTCCAATCACCAAGCCCAGCTCCAACATAAGAAGAACTCTTGTTGGAGCGGGAATTCAGGGGATGCAGCAACTGTCCGGGATGAACTTCATCTTCTACTACGGAACCACATTCTTCCAGCAGCTTGGAACGATTTCCGACCCGTTCCTCATCTCGCTGGTTACCACTCTGGTCAACGTTGTGTGCACTCCCCTCGCTTTCTGGACGATCGAGCGCTTCGGACGCCGACCATTGCTGGTGTACGGCGGCTTCAGTATGTTCATCATGCAGTATATTATCGGCGCCGTTGGGACGGCCCAGCCGGACAATGAAACAGCAGTCAGGGGTATGATTGCCGTCATCTGTTTCCAGATCTTCTTTTATGCCACAACCTGGGGTCCGGCAGCGTGGGTGGTAGTGGGAGAGACCTTCTCGCTTCCGATCCGCTTCCGCGGGGTGGCTATCTCTACGGCCTCGTGTTGGTTCTGGAACTGTGTGCTTGCTGTCATTGCACCGTATATGACCGGTGACGAGAAGGGCGCGGTCAACCTCGGACCCAAAGTGTTCTTCTTCTGGGGTGCGCTCTGCTTCATGGGGGCGGTGTTTGCTTATTTCCTTGTTCCGGAGATGAAAGGTCTGTCTCTCGAGCAAATCGATCGCATGCTGGAAGAGACCAACCCTAGAAACAGTGCCCAGTGGGCACCTACGACGACATTCACCCAGGAAAGTGGTCTCGTGGGCAAGTCGGAAGTTGTCCACGTAGAGGATAACAATGATTGAGAGGTTTGGACTCCTCTCCATGACTGCTCTATGGAGCCTGCGTCAATGATATCAAGAATGGCCAAAAGGGGGTGGTGCGTAGCTTGCGGGTTTTGCGAAGGGAAAATGGCTCGAACTGTCAGGGAATCGGCGAGGATTCAGTAATACCGAATAAATTTTTCCCAATCTAGAGCCAAGAGTGTGCATATGTGTAAATAAAACGTGGTCTATAACCTGGGTCTACAACTATGTAGTATGTGGTTTTGATTTCCCCAGGGAAATCCCCGCAGTTCGAAAGGAGACTAGTGGAGGTAGTAGCGTACCTGGTCCCTGAGCGAACGCCTGTCAAGTTTTCAACTATTCCAATCTCCCCCTCCAGTGACAGACGATCGCTTGCGACATGGAGTCTCCTTCAATCCAGGACCGTGTCGCCTTGTCTACCACCCCCAATTCGTCGGAACGATGGCCTCGAAGATCTAGTCGCATGCGTGTCACGCGTGCCTGCGACCGTTGCAAGAAGTAGGAACCACAGTCAATATCGAACCTCGATCCACTGTTCTGTTGTATTGACTGGAGTCGATTGCAGAAGGAAGATTCGGTGTAACGGCCATCAGCCATGCGAGGTCTGCCTTTTGGCATCCGTGACCTGCTCCTACAACGCCTCGTACACCAGAGGGAGACGGCCAACCATTCGAGTCACACGCGTTGGGCCTCCGCCTAAACTGGCTGTAAACCTGCCATCTTCCCAAGATGGAAGTCCACCGGAGAGCCACTTGAATGATAATGAAAGCCAACATCATCGCATAAATGACCCCACCGCCAGCAATCCAGGGCCTGTTGAACTGCCACTGAGCGTTGCTGCTCAGCAGGATAGATCAATGCCGCTTGCCGAGTCCACCTCTCGCGCTTCGCCTCAGCCGACACAGATGGATCTTGAAGGCCACTATGTAGGTCCCTCATCCGGCATATCATTTCTCTCTCGAGTTCAGGCCCGGTTCGGGCAGTCGGTATCGTTTCCTCGCGGCTTATCCGTCTTCAACTTCGGTGACGCCCCGTTACTTTACCCCGAGGCCCACCTGAATGCCGGGGACCCTCCGGACCCGACGTTCTCTCTACTGCTAAACCGAGATGACACCGCCCGTCTTGTTAGGAGATACTTTGATTTTGCTGTGCCCGTGGATCGATTTTTGCATCGACCAACCATCGAGCAATGGTTCGACGAGTTCTACGAGACCAAGGGCGTAATGCACGATAGAAACGCTGCGCCAACCCAGACGGCTGTGCTCTTCATGGTTTTTGCTATCGCACAGGAACATTCGATTCCTAGCTCGTCACCAATCGGGGCGGAGATGAGGCATGTTAATACACGGCACAGGCTTTCCCACCCTTTTGAATACTGCTAAGAGAACGCTCCAGTACTCAATACTTTCGCGCAGCCAACCACCAGATGTCTAAAGAACAAGGCACGGTGCGACTTGCGAGCATTCAAGTTCGTCTCTGCCAATGCCTTTGGTTTCTATCACAGTCGCGCATTAACCACTGTTGGAGCCTTTTCGGAACTATTGCTCGTCTTATTTTTGCCCTCGGTCTGCATCGAAATCTACACGCCTTCTCCAACTCCATGAGTCAGATAGAGATCGAATGCCGTCGCAGAACCTTTTGGAGCGCTTATAGTCTCGATAATTATCTCAGTATGGCCCTTGGCAGGCCACGCACCTTTAACGACAAGGACATCGACCAGGAGCTCCCTTCTGGTGTGGACGACCGTGATATCTATGACAGCACAGACAGACCCGGTTCGCCTTGTGGCGGGGGGCTCTCGGCCATGTTTGCCCCAATTAGCTACGCGAGGTAAGATCTTACCAACCCTCTCCTCCTTCAAAAGCTGACACCAGTTTTCCATAGGCTATGTCGGATATTGAGTGGCGTTCTGAGCGACATCTACTCTATTCAATCCATGTCCATGACCGAACGCTTAGCCCACACCTCGAGATACATGAAAGAGCTCAAATCATGGCGCATGGAAATGTCTAGCTTTCTAGTCCACAACAGTTTAAAGGCCGCACCACTGATCTTGATCTACCAGCGACAGAAAAATGTACTTAACCTAGCATATTGGCACACAGTAATCCTAACGAATCGTCCTCTCCTGCTCACCAATTTTGCACGGTTAACGAACAGCACACATTCACGGCAGCTGGGGGAAAGCGAGCGGAGAGCCCATATTGATGAGAGTATCTCGGACTGTCTACATGCTGCAATGGAAATTGCGGGCATCGTGGACATGATGACCCAAGCAAAGCAACTCCTGCGTGCCTTTTGGGTATGCAAGCTGGTTTCTACGTGTCTTTTAAAAACTTTGCTGATATGTGAGCTTATAGTTCACCCCATACTTCGCCTTCTCTGCTTCCGTCATCTTGTATGTATACACAATACAACACAGCAAGGAGCCAGATGATGTCTATCGGCCATACTATGCTGCCTCGGAACGCTGTCAGCGGCAGATCATGGCTGTAGCCGAAGAAGGATCTCTGACCTCGCGATACTGTGTCGTTCTAGAGGAGCTACGTGCCGAGGCTGTGCGGCAAATAGCTCTAGCCGAGAGTACTGAGGATCAATCAACACAGCCTTACTCTACAATTGACACAAGGAGTAGAGATGTCGACGCTTTCGCATCAAACGTCGACAATGTGACAGCAGAGTTCGAATTCACTGCCCCAGACCTGGTTGCAATCGGCCAGGTCGATAATTTACATGTCGGTCCTGTGAACTCTCTAGAAGGCCTGACAGGCTGGGGTCAGTTTGATTCGATGGTAAGCCCTCGTTGAATTGATCATATATTCGTAGTATGAGTTGGATACTGATCAGGATTGACAGGTTGTATCCGGCTTTAATAGTTTGTACCGGTTTGATCAATAATATCACGCTTGTTACACCGTTCCTCCGCGTGAGGGCTTGCTGCTGCTGTTGATGGCAGTGCATTATTGGGTCCACTGACATCCTTGATAATTACAGCCGTCACCGCGTGGATACCTGTTGACGATTCGGGCCAAAGCCAAATAGAATCAACCGGCAATAAAAAATTTGCAACACCCTCGCCTGCTGTGGGCTTGGCAGACAATGTTTGAAAGCACGGGGTATCCGTAAATGGGCGCAACACAGGCAATTGTGGATATACTGAGGTCCACATCCGTCGGAAACTAATGGCCTATCAAACACAGTATTTTCTTCCGTCGGAAATGTATCCGTCTCCAAGTCCGATCCTCTTCCGAGCACTCGCAGTGCGGGGGAACATGGAAAATGTGGCCATTTAGTTACCATGCAAATCTTCAGTATGAGATTTGAGGGTTTGCCCACGAATCATTTCCCCGCAACTGCCTAGATAATGTCACTTCAAGGCAAGGTGTACGCCGTGACAGGCGGCGCAAGTGGCATCGGCCTTGCAACAGCCAAACTCATCTCACAACGTGGGGGCACGGCCTGCATCGCCGATGTGAACCCAGATCTCCTCAGCGAAGTTGAATCATACTTCACCTCCATGACACCCCCTGTTCCGTTCATGGTCACCCAAGTCGATGTCACGGACAAACAACAAGTAGAAAGCTGGATTGTCGATATCAAAACCAAGTACCACAGGCTCGATGGAGCCGCCAACATTGCAGGCGTCATTGGAAAAGACCACGGAATCAAGTCGGTGGCAGAGTTGGCTGATGATGAATGGGACAAAATCATTGGTGTGAACCTGACAGGAATGATGTACTGTCTCCGGGCGGAGCTCAACCATATCAGTGATGGTGGCTCGATTGTCAACATGGCATCCATCCATGCCACAACCGGTGAGATGATATTCTCCATGACATTTTGTAGTCTTTTCTTTCTGACCATCAACTAGGCGTGGCCAATCATGGTGCGTATGCGGCGAGTAAACATGGTGTTTTAGGTCTCACTCGGGTTTCTGCGAAGGAGAATGGCCACCGAGAGGTGCGAGTTAATGCCGTTGCACCGGGTCCAATCCACACTCCCATGATGCAGGGGTTTTGGGACCGGGTTGGACGACCTTCCGATGCACCTTTTGACGATCCTATTGCATTTCGGCGTCAAGGATCTGCTGAGGAGGTGGCGAATGTGATTAGTTTCTTACTTGGACCGGAAAGCTCGTTCGTGAGTGGAAGTTGTTACCCGGTTGATGGCGCTTGGATATAATGCCCTCCACCGCTGGATGGAGTACCAACATGCTTTGGGCCTCGTGGGAGGCACTTCCTAGGTTAATTCGGCTATAGCTTGCTTCATCCGACGTTTTAATATTTCGTCATCAGCGATTCAACGCTCAACGTTTTAATCGATCTTGTGGACAAGAGAGTGGTTAGGTCTGAAGTAAGCTGGCATCGCCCAGGGCGCAAACCCTACCATGGAGAGGTGCCACTACGTAGAAGCGAGGCCCTGAATAATGGGTGTGTGTGCTCCCCTCAGGTCTGTCACAGTCCTGATATTTTTCTATATCTGTCTCCATGATCTTATCATAATGCTGCCATCCTACCACTCGCGAAGTTCCCCACAAGGACCTCGGAACTCAGGAATCTTCCACGTCTTCGAATTCGTAGACAGCTCCCTCACTTCTGCCTCTTTGATTTCAATTCCCAACCCCGGTCCAGACAAGACATTCAGATGCCCATCCTCCACATTCCAAACTTCCGGATTGGTGATATAGCTGGTGACATCTTGCCCGGTGTGATTATAATGCATGCCGATGCCCATCTCCTGGATAGCAAAATTTGCCATCGTCGCGTTAACCTGCATGTTGGCCGCCAGCGCGATAGGGCCGAGCGGACAATGAGGAGCGACACCAACGTCGTAGGTCTCGCACATTGCCGCGACGCGCTTCATCTCCGAGATCCCTCCGATGTGGCAGATATCCGGTTGCAAGATGTCCACGCAGCCGCTTTCCAGGAACGGCCTCACATCCCAGCGGCTGTGAAGCCGCTCCCCGAGAGCGATCGGGATGGCAGTCAATTCCGACACCTGCTTGATAGCCCCGATATGTTCCACCAGGAGAGGCTCTTCGATGAACAGCGGTTCGTGCGGTTCAAGCGCCCTCGCAAGGCGTTTGGCCATGGGCCTATGGACCCGTCCGTGGAAGTCCACGGCAACGTCTATCCCCAACTCCTTCACGGCTTTGACCCTGCTGACAACCTCTGTCAGCACGGAGGGAGAGTCTAGCCACGCCGTGTCTCCCGTGCCGTTCATCTTCACGGCGTGGAATCCCTGTTCTTTACGAGCCTGGCTGATGCGATGTGATTTTAGTACGGTCTTTTTTGACAATGGCCAAAACTAGTAACATGACATACGCCTGAGCCTCAACTTCGCGGGGCCTGTCGCCGCCAATCCACGCGTAGACACGAATTCTGTCTCGCATTTTGCCGCCCAGGAGGTGGTATATGGGCACCCCGAGTTTCCTGGCTACTGCTGCGTCAGTGTGCTCATTTATCCGGCCAGCTATCGACAAATAGGTAACCCCCAGATAGACTCGGACGGAGGGTTACAAGCAAACGAACCTTTTAGATCCCAAAGCGCAATGTCAATGCCAGACAAGGCGCTCATGAAAACCGGTCCTCCACGGTAGAAGCTGCCTCGCCAAGACAGCTGCCAGATGTTCTCAATGTCTCTTTTGTCACGATTAGATTGCATAGAACGGGATAGTGTAGTAAACAGAAGCTGAAGGGGAGGGCTGAGGAAATCAACATACTCTGCCTCTAACCCTTTATATCTCTCAAACCATGCATCCAGGCAACCTTCCACCGCACTGGTGTGGCCCTCAAGAGACGCTTCTCCCCATCCAACAGCGCCCGTGTCATCTGTGATCTTAATAAAGAGCCACCGCGGCGGAACCCGAAAGTACTCCGCTGATGCGATTTTGCCCATGATGCTCGCTTACGACGTGGTACGATGGAGTTGGCTTGGTGGTTGTCGGAAGTAAGGGAAGGGGTTAGAGAGGGTATTGTGGGTTTGCAGAAGCATACAACAATGCTCAGGGAGAGGCAGTCATTATCAAACCAAACGTTCAGGGCCAGGGAAAGCGGTTCGGAACGGGTCCACGGATAATTAGTTCGGATATCAATCAAGTGTGCATCCGTCCATTTCCGTCTCCTTGGAATATCGTCCAAAATCCCAGCTGAGTTAGCAGAATCGTGAAGGACTCCCTAGAGCTAGCGGGGTGCGTTTGTTCACTATTAGGCCGCCCCCGTCTTTGTTTAACTCGACTACTCTTGACTGCACGTTTCCATTCCGGGCGACGATGAGGGCAAGTCGCCATCACCGCCGCTGCTTTTTCCTGAGCTCTCCTCTGATGTTGTCCGATCAGGCTGACAGCGAGTTCAAGAATGAGTGTTGTAAGGCGAGCGCCGAACTGGCTTCCAGGATAGTGGCTTATATCCAGAGGAAGGAGGGTATGTCTTTCAGGGTGTTCAGATATTCCACATTCTATGTTCTATGTTGTGAGCTTATCTTGTGCTACGTCATGCCATTTCTGACGCGGAGGTTCAGCAGCCAGTACATTTAGTGTGAACCCGAGTACTTGGCTAACAGTTGTTCAATGTAGTCGACATTCTTTATCTGATAGGATATCCTGGTTGGGAACACAGAGATGATAAAGTACCCTTCATTGGTTCTGCCCTCAAGGTGTTAACTACTTGTGCCAAAAAAAAAAATGATGAAAAGAAGAAAGGAAGAAACGAAAAAGTCAAAGCATTGCACTTATTTACAAGATGTAGTATCCTGGCTCCCATAGCTTATGACTGGTCAAACCACTTATATTGCAGAAGCTCTGCTGCTGAAGGCCTGAGGCCTGTCACGAGGATCAAGCTTCATTACCTTCAGAAAATGAGTTCCTTGTCCTCCTTGGAAACCTCTTTCTCTGAAATTCGGGGAAATGGTTTTTTCCTCTCAGCGGGGATGTTTTGCATGATGGAGGGCCTATATGGCATTACACTAGAAACGCGAATATAGGGAGAAAAAAGCAAAACAATCAAATCCTCGAGGCCCCCTTCTTCGGCCTCAAAATTGTCTTCTGCGTCATACTCGCCAGCAACCGGCCATCTTCATTGAAGACCCTCCCTTCGTTGAGCGCTCTCGCATTTCCCGCGCCACACGTCTGTCTCTCACTAACATGCCAATCCCGCAAATCAACATCATGCGTTAACATTCGCAGCGCAAAGTCGAGAGTCGCACAGACACTGGCCTGAAGCAAGCTGTAACCGGAATGGTTTGCCGGGATATACGCAAGTCCACGATCCATACAGAACGCAAGAGCAGCGATTCGGTCCGCCTCGGTATGAAGAGCCTCGTGGATTCGGAACCGCTCAGCCGAGACGATATCCGCAACATCTCTGATCTCGTGCTGTTTGGTAGAGTGCGGGTGGAGCTCCATCATTGTATCCAGGATCCTGTAGAGTCCTGGTTCTTGCGTTTTCTCTGTCGCTGTTTCGGTCGCCGGCGATGACGGGACGGGGAGTTGCGGACGAGCGGAATAATTTACCATGTCGACCGGTTCATCGCTGTGGAAATCTGCCGTTGCGGTCAGACATAGATGTTCGGATTCCCCTGTGTGCTGGACCACGCGAAGGTGCCTTGTTTGGAAGACCGGGGTATCTCGAATGCGCTCGACGCGACAGATGAGCTTCTGGGATGTGCTGGCCGGTCGCAGGAAATGGCCACTGATGGAGTACAGGTGCTGGCCCGCTGTGACGGTAGCGTAGGCGGCGTTGACCGCGATGGCCAGTGTGTTACCGCCGTAAGCCCAGTCGGTCAGATCGCCCATGCGCATGGGAGTTACGACAGAGCGGTAGCAGTCGTCGTCGATGGGCTCAACGGCAATTTGATCTTTGAGTGTGGTCATTCTGGCTATGCTTTCGGTATAACAATCCGGAGATAAAGATACCGGCTTAGGACTTTATACCTAGTCGGGTGGGTACAGATTATATTGTAATCAGCCGGAAGCAGCTCCGAGGTATAGACCTGAACATGACTTGAACAATTATGTACTGGTTATCAATGATAAACCCGCCGTATCGAAGCTTGCAACGCACGCCTGACGTCTGACTTCCTAAATCCGGGTGCGCGGCCGAGGATGACGACCCCAGATGGGAGAATGAGCATAGGAAAAATCGCAAATTATGGAGAACTCACGTGCAAAGAAACCCTCAACGTCCAAGGCATAGGACCGAGTGCCATCCATCTCTACTGCTCTAGGTATGTACAACGAAGGAAACAAGCCGTCGGTTACGTCTACCCCATGCAGCCTGAGATACCCTTCCACTTCACGAGTGTCTATTTACCGGGGATATCGCATTTCCCTCCTCGTCGACATCCGGGAAATGCGTACCTGCGCCACCGATATTATAAAAAGGTAGGTCCGGTACCTCCAGAGGGTCTGTACGTCCGCCCTCATGAGCTGCCGGAAACGCGGTTGGGTCTTGCCCGGATCCCTCACGCAGAGGAAGAGCCGAAACATGCGGTATAATTCGCGCGGATTTGACCGGGATTCCGTGAAGAGGCGATATACGGGCTCGAGGCAGTATCGCTTTTATTTACGAGCGAAGCGCACTTCTTGGAATGCGCATGTGTACTGCCTGGTTGGCAGGGGAGGGGGCAGCGGGTATTCTTGAGGGGGTTGAACTTGCACATCGAGCACTGGTACTTGACGTCCGGATAATTCTAGAGATAGCTCAACAGAGGAGCCAGTCTCAATGGGATTCTGACCATTAGTTAGAATCCGATAAAGCCGCTTCAGACGCGCATAGATATTAGGATGAGAGAGATGCAGCTGCGCCTCTGCGGCGACCTCGGACAACCCAGCTCGCTCTTCCACGGCGGTGCGCAATCTTTCTTCAAGCTATTCAGCTCTGGCGGTCGAATTCCGAAAAACTGCCTCCTTCTTGAGTCGGTATGTGCGCTGGGCGCGACGGATCTGGGCGCGATGATCGGCGGAGAGGATGGCATTGCTGCTGGCGTCCAAACGGGGGCGTCCTGTTTTGATCGGCGGAACTCCATCTCTGAGCGTGACTCGGAATTTTGGGATAGAGCCCTTTGCGAGTTAGATTACTTCTCCATTGCTATGTCTACTGTGCCGGGTGAACTGTATTGATTGTGTTGAAAGATTGTTTCAAAATGTTGTGTCAAGTGCAAATTGTGATCCGATATTATAATCTTTTAACGCGCCAATTAAACACCCAACGATCTCTCTACAACCTTTATTAGCTAAGGGTGTTATATTTATAGAACTAGATTCAACAAGCAGTCCCCAACACTGTGTGATAATAAGTCTCAGATGATACTCTGCTCTGGGATTATTTTGTCTTCGGTGAGCCGGGATTTCGGTCAGCAACCTCGGTGCACGGATTGGATTACAATATCTCGTTCATCACCAACATGGGGACCTTCGCTAGAGAACTCTGAGCCCAACAATTCCTAAACACATTTTTTTTCTGCATATCTCAGAATTTGTTGGGGTGGTGATTCACAGTTCTCTGTTGCCAATCTATAATCATGTTAAAATAGCCTCGCTCCCCATCGTATGCTTCTCCGTTCAATCATTTTGAAAGCAACCACAGAGCAGAAGACGCTTTAGCTAACAGCCAGACTTTTGCGTCCAAATACCAAGATTTTAGCGACAAAACAATTACTCGCTAGTTCTATTTCTTCCGCTTTTTAGAGCGGGAATTTCCAGGGACTACCGACAGGATGTCTGGTATTCCTGAACCTTTCCATGCACTATGGAACAATTGTTCCTTGGCAATTCTCATAGCGTTCACCAGCTATATGGCACTGGTGAAGGTACTTCGGTACCGTCGCATGGCAAAGATCGAGGCGCCGTTTGCAAATGGCCGGAGGCCCTTATCAAGCATGACAGTCAACGAAGCTCATGCGATCATGGCCCAACTGCAAGAATTGGAATTTCCATATGCGTTTGCTAAAGCTCGTCGAATTGCCTTACTGAAGGTATGTTCAACACCAACCCTGGGCAAGCATAACTAAGTCTATCTAGGCCGGAGGGATTCCGACAATGTCGAAGCTTTTCGCCGTGACGGGTCAAAACAACAGGCGCAATGCGGGTAAGCGTGCTGTCGACACAGAAATTCTCTTACGGGAGTCGCAGTCTCAGCCTCGAGATTCGGATCGTTATGCATCGGCTGTAGCGAGAATGAATTATCTGTATGTGGGATATACCTTCAATTTGACTATTCTCTAGTGGACTAACCCCCTCCTCGTTCAGCCATGCCCGTTACCGCCGCGCCAATAAAATAACCGACGACGATCTTCTCCATACCCTAGGTGACGGTCTTGCCGAGATCCTGAATGTGGTGGAGAGAGAAGAGTGGCGACAGCTTACCGATGTTGAGAAATGTGCCCTTGGTATTTTTCACAAGAACCTGGGCGAAGACATGGGAATTCCATTTGATGTGCTTCCCTCAAATGCACAAGGGTGGGAAGATGGCCTGCACTTTGCGTTAGAACTGAGCAAGTGGACGGTCCACTATGAAGAAAAAGTTGCGAGACCGACTGCAACTAATGATCAATACGTCCGAGTCTATGTTGATTCCGCGCTTCCTGGCTTCTTGAAGACAGTGGTGCGACAGATGCTAGGTGCTGACTTGGATAATCTCATGAGAACGAGCCTTGGGTAAGTTCTGTATCTATCCCCCTTCGTACAATGCTCATGGTTCCAGTCTCGAAACTCCCGGCTTTCTCCTCTCTCTCGTGCTAGACCTCGTCCGAAATGCACGAAAGTTCATCCTTCAACACCTTACACTACCACGACCCTCCTTCCTCGCCGTCCGACTCGTGCACGAAACCCCAAACCCAGAAACAAACCTGTACAACTTCGAAAGAAAGAGCCTCCAACCATGGTACATGCGACCTACCTTTTGGTCAAAATGGGGACCCGGGGCGTTATTGGTGAGACTATTCGGGGGCAAGGTGCCCGGGTCGCGCGGAGACCGGTATCTGCCACAGGGATACAACTTGATGACAATTGGGCCGGCGCCACATCAGGGGAAGGGGTTGGAAGAGATGTGTCTCGACATAGATGTGATCAAGGCGAGAGGTGTAGCCACTTGTCCGTTCTCTCAGGCGAAGTCGGGTGGCTTCAGGTGAGGCTGCTTGCTATGTATCGAGTGGGGACTCATGCGATGGTGCATATTTTCCAAGAATGCACCTGCTTATAGATGAAGGGTTTTATAATAGTTCTGGATATATTTCCATAAGTTGGCTGGGGCTTTTGCCAACTCTGATATTCTATACCAGGATATGAACAAGAACCTGGAGTATTAGATCAACGAATGGAGTCGTTCGAAGCCGGTCTATCTCGTGGATGGTATACACTGATCGCATGTGAATTCAGAATTATTCAGTCAATCTTCCCATATTATCATCAAAGCTATGATCACGGGTATAGTGCTATCAAAGTTTGATATGCCACTGTCAGAGAACTTCTAGAGCAGTGCTACATTTTTCATAGAAGCCTCCCGAGTTTCAACAGGTGTAGTGGGTTCCAATTCAATCTAAATAAACCCCTATCTTCTATCTTTACTTGCAGCTACCTATAGGCCCTCGATACCTGCGTCATCTACTGCGCGAGTGCTTGGCTGACCCAGCACTGCTCACGCCTGCTACGCTGTCTGGCCAGCAAGTCAAGCCGCTACGGTGTTCCTTCGCCGTTACTTGGTCTAATATTGGCTCATATATGTTCTCCAAGGGTATGCTGGAAAATCCCTGACAGAAGAGGCGATAGAAAGCTTCTTGTTCGTCGTAGATAGTGCGGAGGATGGGTAGGAGACGGAGGCGAGCGTGGAAAACAGAATACCGGGCCTAGCCTAGAGCTGCCCGCGCCCCAAGGTTTCACACGTGGCTGACGTTCAGCTGTGTTGCCATTACACCAACCCGGTTGGTCGTTGATAGAATGACCGAGACTCGGCTAGCCCTAGGTAGCTCCACTTAGATACTCGAGAGCCAGCCATGCTTTGCAGTATTCAAATGAATAAAGTATCGCCTATGTGAAGCATTGAAAGAGGTTATCCCATCGAATGTGACTTGGATATGGTGATCAGGATATCTGGTTGTATAGCCAAAGTTACAACATGCCCCAGCCACATAACGAGCGATCATTTTCCTTTAAAATACTCGGTTTCAATATTTAATTCTAATTCACTCGGTCGCATACAGCGAAAACCAAGATAAAATGCTCGGGGCGCTGTTTATGTGGCCGTTAGTTAGCCATACCTACTCGGTAACTAATCCGTAGTTACGCTATTACAGTCTCTCACGTAAGCTCAGTTTCTCTCTTGTCCTGCCCCATCTGGTTTAGCGTGTCCCGTATACTCCGATCCCCCTACGGGGACCATCTAGGAATGGGTTTCTCTCTCGACATGCTGTTTTGGGCTTGGATATAGGTTCCTGTATCGCATTGGGTGTTGCGGGGATGCTTGGCTGCTGGGATCTTCTTCAATTTACCGGATGGAGTTATCTAGGTTGGTTTTATGGCCAGTCATAGGGGAATATGGAGAGGATGGCATGGGATGGACGAGAATGAAGGAGTGGCTGATTCTTAGCGAGGTGTGTATATAATAAATACCTCTGTTCCTCCGTTGAATTTTATCATCTACATATACTATAGTTCTCATCCTCAAGTCGAGGACCGATTATTATTATCCAGAGCCTAGACACAGCAACCATGTCCACACCTTCCATCACTCGTTTCGACGCAATCGATCCCTCCACCACACCCGAAGCGCTCATCGAAATCCTCCGCCGCGACGGCGGCGTCATCGTCGAGAACCTCATCTCCCAGGACCTGGCTGCGCAGATCAAAGCCGATCTGAAACCGCATTTCGATGCCGACATCCCCGACAAATACGGGTTCTTCCCTTCCACGACACAGCGCGCCACGGGGCTGTTGGGAATCTCGGACGCCTGCGTCGAACTGGCTTGTAACCCGCTGTATATTGCCGTTGCGAATGCCCTGGTCTCGTCCCGGTATACTATGTGGAGAGGCGATCGGCAAGAGACGGTCAGTGGGAAGCCGATCTTGACGTCCACGGTCGGGTTTCGGGTGAATCCTGGGGGGAGGCAGCAGGTATTGCATCGGGATGATAAGTATATTTGGCTCCCCTGCTTTCGGTCTCAGTCCCGTCTGTGGTGCTGGGGTTTGGCGGTGGTGGTTGGATTGCTCGGCTGCTGACTGAAGTCGAAGTGACTACCATCCGCATGACAAACAGTTGCCGGTGATGATTGGATGCGTCACGGCGTTGACAAAGACTGTCAAGGAGAACGGCGCCACGATTGCTATTCCGGGGTCACATCTCTGGAGTCCGGAGAGACGCCCGCTCGATGGGGAGGCGGTTCCGGCGGAGCTTGAGCCCGGAGATGCTCTAATCTTCTTGGGGAATTTGTATCATGCCGGCGGGGCGAACACTACCCAGTATGTTTGGTCTCCCCTTCGTATCTTCTCCGCGCATTGGAGCTGGATCATGCAAGGCTAATAGGTCACAGAAACGAGTGCCGTGAAACCGTGGGTATATTCCTCTGCCAGCCGACCCTACGTCCCGCTGAGAACTACTTCCTCGAAATACCGCTGGAGAGGGTGAGGAAGCTGAAACCGCAGGCGCAGCGACTGCTTGGATACGGGGTCATGGAACCGGGAGTAGGCTTCATGCACTACCAGGACCCTATGAGGGTGTTGTTCGGAGTGGAGGACGAGGAAACGATCAACATGTGACATGATTAGCGATAAAGACCCGAAAGCCCCGTCCTTAGAGCTCAGAAATGAAGACTGTTCTCAGAACAAGAGAAACAGAGAAAGACTCCGCTCGTTCTCGCGAGCGTACTGAATCCACGTTCCCTGGCATTCTGATCTCGTCCAGAACGCACGAAGGAACTGCAGCACTGTATGATTGCACCAGACTCCAGTCGAGGAGATCAAGTCCATGAAGAGGGCTTGAATCACAGCCTGTCTGTCCTCGTCTCGCGCGTACTCCGTGCCGGCGATAAACAGCGGAAAGAAAAGATTCTGGGAGAAGGTGCGAGTTGACCCAACCGTGAGGAATTGGATTTCGGCGAAAAGGGGCCCGATGTATGCGTCGATGGCTGGTCTTGCTTCCAATGTAGGAGCGAGAGCTTGATAGAAGTAAATGAGACAGGCGTAGTAGTGCGCTCGGACCATAGATTCCGCCCGTCTCAGTATCTGTTCGTCTCCTTGTACCATGGCGGCCGTTCCCTCGGAAGTCTGCGCGCGCGCCTCTTCGATTTTATCTCGCCAAGCGTCCATGTCGATGTCTGGAGATTGGGACCCTTTCTGTAGAATATCGTAGCGATGCCGTTCCACGGCAATGATCTCACGTAGTAGCGACGTGAAGGTCCAAAAACGACCCTCCAGCAACGGATGAGATGGTATCGTGGCCGCAGGGCTCTCCTTCCGGGTGAACTCCGTCAATGCGCTGAATGTCTCGAGATCGACCACCTCCATGACCAGAAACCTCGCAGCCGGGTCCTGCGGTTCTTTCTGTCGATTTCGCAGGTTCCGTCTATCAATAATTGCACGACAGGCGCGCAGATGAAGACTCCAGTCGGTTGAATAGGGCACGAGCATCTCCCCGTAGCACAGGACGAGCATAGTGGCAAGAATTTCGGTCAGAGACGAGCCATCCTGCCGCCCCCCGGCGACCTGGTCACCCTCCAACTCAGCTCTTATCTTTGCATTCAGATTCCGAAGACTCGCTTCGCGCAGGTCATGGTTCGCTTGTAGAAGCGCCGGCGGCCCAGTACCATCTCCCCCAGCAGACGTCACCGACAAATGAGCAGCCGCTAGACCGAGAATCGACATGCGAAGGCAGTTCGAGCGTCGGGCCAGAGGCCATACGATGTGTCGCCACGGGTTGTCGGAGCTATCGAGCCATCGGAGTTGAGATGCAACTTCCAGCTGGAAATGATTGAGGAGGTTGTCGAAAAGCATTGTCGTGGAGCACCGATTGATCAGGCCGAAATCACTCATCGTGTCAAGCAGATGTGTAGAGGAATTCAATGGCAAGGGTCCTTCGTTTGTCAAGGTGCAGACTTCTTGACGGCTGCCACCTCCACCACCACTGCCGACACTGTGCATACCTGATAAACCATCCTGCCTCTCGGACTCGCCTCGAGGTGACACCGGAAGCGTCCTGCCGGCGAACTTGCCTCTACTTGCCACCCCTTGTCCCCATTTGAGGGACAGCACGTCGAATCCTGGACAGTGCAGTCCTCGGCTGATGCATTTTCGACACCCCGGGATACTCCTGTCACATTTGATGCGTCGCTTGGTGCACAGGCGGCAGTCTGCATTGGTGGTTAGTTCGACATAATCTTAACGGGACAGAGTAGAGTTGACGTACGCACGTACCTTTTGATGCGACTTGACGATTGGGAGGCAATGAATCCAGACGGATGTTTCTCTTCATATTTCCAAAGGTGTACGTACTGCTAAGAGGAGAGAAAAAAAAATACACGTGAGTCATGGCAGAGGACAAGGGTGTAGAACCCCGGACTCCGATGGGGACAACCCCGCACTCCATCATGCGCCTCATGGTCTCACCCTGGAACACTCCATCAATGAACGGCATGGCATGCATCATCCTCTTCCTTCCCGGAGGCTAGATCGATCGACCAAAAAAAAGCAAAGAGTAATGGACTTGAGGGGAATCGAACCCCTGACCTCTCGCATGCGAAGCGAGCGCTCTACCCCTGAGCTACAAGCCCAAGTTGATGTAAGCTCGGGCGGATCTTGGCATTATATGTTTAAGAAGATCTGCTAGTAGTTGTGTATGGCCGTATGCCTACATATGGCGCTTACAGAGTCACACAGCATATGTCCGAGGCGCATAGGTGGGTTCTAAACAGGTCTGGCTACAGAGCCCTCCGTCGTATCTTGAATTCGTTGAGTTGTTACTAGGCACTATTCCATGTCTATTCCAGTGTGCGCATTTCCCCATTTGGGCAGGTAGCTCGGCTCCGTCGTGCTTTATTCTCACACCTGCATTGTCAAAAGCCTGTATGGCGAGCGACGATTCGAACCAAAACAAAAAAAAATTACTTAGTACATGACTTGAGCTCTGTGTACAAGTCCGAGTATACCATACGAACAATGCCATAGAAGCTCTGTGTGGGTATAAACTCGTGCGCGCCTATCTACCTCCCATCGCTTCCGGTTGCCACACCAGAAATATACTTTTGTCAAGCAAATAGTACGAACCCGCTATATTTCAAGTTCCCACTCCAGACAACGAATTTAGAAACGAAAAACCAGAAAAGGGTCCTCGCTCTTCTTCCCGGGGCATGTCAAATGTTAGTTTTTGTCATGCTAAAACTTAAAATATGCCTTGCTACTGAGCATGTACAGATACTTGGCAGGGTTGTCGCCTTCGTCTGTCTGCCCTATTGTTGCTATTGCAAGGGACTAGTGCTCACAGAACCCACCATTTAATAAAATCGAGATGATCAACTACAGATGATTAGGACAGCATCCTTCGAGTTGGATCTGCTTGGCAGTTTGATCGGCATGTGAGATGTAACCAGCCCTAAGTAATAACAATGGTAATCAGGACAAAACAGCTACATTCTCCGTAGTAGTACCCCGTAAGGACGATGGGGTGGCCATGACGGCATGGCCCCAGGAAGAAGGATGGACTCCGTAGGAGAACCACTGTGGCGTCAGGTCCAACTCCAACTGTTCTCGAAAGATACACCCAGACGAGGAGTCGTGGACCATTTTCAGACATTACTCCGGGAGTAGCCAAGAGTCCAAGACAACCGACAAACCAACGAACAAGAAAACCCTTATCGCGACCCCTCTAACCCACGAAGAAATTGCGATGAACATGAGGCGAATAGGAAGCAGAACTCCAAGACCAAGCGAGGACGTAAATCCGCCCTAATAATGCCAATCTGCATGACAAAGATAGGCAGACAGGCATAGACTCCCTTTTATGGAGCTTTCGTATACCTACTCCATACCCACCCAGTACTTTCGGGTTCTACTTTCTACTTTCTACTTCCTATTTAGTTCCTGGATTGAATCCTCCCGAAGAGGACCTTGGCGCGTGCCCTCCTTCTCCTGCCTGTCACCTTCTACAGTTAGCGGGGGTGTGGCACGTTGGCCAATAGAATCTATGACTTCGATAATCCACCCCCTTTATTCCTCGAGACGGGGTAGATGATAAAGATCCGGAGTCGGCAATCTCACGAGCGCCCTGAAGGAGGGATCCTCCCTTTCCTCGTTCCTCTGCTCGTTTCATCCCTCGTGGTCTCCTCAACCCTACCTAGCCTTGTTATCTCCGCACGGAGGAGGACATGGACTACTATTCACCCCCTCGGTTCATTTGCCTCCTTGTGTCTGAGGGGCCCTTCAAGGATGCATCACGTGACAAGAAGAAGATGCCCTAACACTCGACCTCCTAGGTGGTTCAATAGGGAGGAAGGACAGGCGCAGGGGAGACGCAGGTACAAGACAATTGTGATCACCTACTGTGTACTCTGTACAGTCCAGTCACCCACCTAGCAACCATGCAAGATGATGCGTAAAAATACCCTTACAGTATGTCGTAAACAAAAATAAATGAAGAAGTGGGAGAGAACTAGGGACGGACGGAGATCGACCAAAGCGCAACCGTTTCTCTTTTGCCCCTTGCATGGCAAAATATTTTCGCTGACGTCGAATAATCCCCCGCAAACGGCAGGTCAGGGGGAAAACAAAAACAAAACATGGAAATAAAAACACATAGATAAATAATAATACAGATTGACTAACAAAACAGCTTCGATAGTCAGTTGGTCGCTGATCACTGGTCACCCTCTTCCCCGTAATTCCAGGAATCAGGGGAAGAGACGAACCCCATCGGAATGCTAAATGTTTTATTACCTGCTCGATGAGGAAGGCGAGAATCATCTCCTCTACCCTCTACCCTATCCATTATTTCTAATAACACGGAGAAAAAAAGGGCGTCAACGCCATGCGTTCTGCAAGTGCTAGTCTGGATGCAAAGGAAATAGTCAAGACCCAAAACTAAAAGTGAACACCCCTGGATGATCCTCGTCAGGACCGACGGTATCGATGAATTAGCTATCGGATAAGGTTCAGTCATGCGTCTGGTGCACAGGGGAAATGAAAGGTGATTGAATCAACTCAGTCTGTAACTCCTGGGCAGGGCGCTTATTGGAGGGGGTTAATTGCTCGGTTGGACAGCGCTGACACGCCTACGAATAGATTGCATTATATTGCAATGTCTTATGATTGAGGATATAATTATGAATCCCCTAGATTACCGTTGGACTGTTGGACTGTTGGACTGTCGGACAATGGCAGCACCGTCCCACGAACTGGAGACTGGAGACAAGTGGCGAAGCCCTTGCATCCCAAAAATACAATTTCTTGTTTTTTTTTTTTTTTTTTTTTTTTTTTT